>CM060255.1:43490123-43584514 GCA_030684275.1 Acipenser oxyrinchus oxyrinchus | reverse complement strand
CTGTGATAGCGAGAGAAAGGATCGATGCTGTAAATCTCCCTCCCGATTAGAAAGGGCTGTGTAAGGGGAAGGTAAGCTGCCTCCTAGATCTACTACCTCGGTGGTAGCTGGAAACCGGAAGGTAACCATATTAGGAGGTGCGCGTAGCTGCAAGTACTCAGGACGATTCCATTGCAGTCAGCTGCGGGGCAGCCCTCTATTGGAGAAACCAGGCGACGCGTTGACTGCAGGGAGGAGTTTGCTGGGTACAAAGGGGAAGCAGCTACGTCAAAACCTCCCTTGCGCTGAGTTAAAAGCGATCGGCCGGAGCCGATGTTGTTGTTTTGTGATTACGTGTTTTGTTTTTGAGTGTTAGCAGAGGAGCAGGAGGACGGGAGGCTGTAGCCAGCGAGCCAGCACATACCCCAGAGCACGCCCCTCATCGCACAGCACTTCACAGCACAGCGCACGCACCACAAACCCAGAAAGAGAAGAGCACATTTTCGTGCACGGAGGACTGTGGTTATTGGAGTGTGTTTTGTTTACTTTTGTTTTAGCAGGACGCTGAGTTTTGCCCCATTACCATCGCTGGTACTGGGGCTTATTATTATTATTATTATTATTATTATTATTATTATTATTATTATTATTATTATTATTATTATTAAAACCTTTTTGTTAATGGGAGAATTCAGTCTGGACATTCACTTTCTACTGCACCACACCGTTCAGCGTGTCACAGTTGGTGATCAGAAGAGGGACTCGGGATGGATGCCGCCGCATTAGGAGCAATATTGGGCGCAGGAGCGAAGACACCAGGAGGGAATGGCAACCATGATGGAGCGGATGCATGCCATGTTCCTGGAAGCCAATCGGGGGACCGGCGACAGAACCAACGCCACCCTTACCGAAGATAAGGGTGGTAAAGATGTCGCTGGAGGATGATCCTGAGGCCTATTTGGTAGCCTTTGAGAGGCAGGCAGCGGCAGCGCAATGGCCTCGGGATTGGTGGGCTACCCAGTTGGGGCCCAATTTGATTGGGGAGGCCCAGGCAGCCTACCAAGCCTTAACCAATGAAGATGCCCTCAACTATGATAGAGTGAGGCAGGCCATTCTCCAGCGACTTCGACATCACGGAGGAAACCCACCGTCGCCCGGTTCGGGAATACCAGCGACCCCCAGGACTGCGACCCAGCGTGGTGGCACAACAGCTGGTGGACCACGTGACCCGGTGGCTCTGCCCGGCACCAATAGCGCAAAGCAGGTCACCGAGCTCATTGCCATTGAGCAATTCGTGGCGGTGCTGGGGCCAGACACGAGGAACTGGGTCAGTCGCCACCGTCCCACCACGCTGGAGGCAGCGGTCAGATTGGCTGAAGGGTTCGAGGGCGCAATACCTGCTGCTCCAGTGGTTGCCCCACCTGCTCCTGCCTCCAATAGACCGCGGCGGCAACACCACCACCACGCATCACCCCCACTACCCACGGACCAGCACTGCAGCGTCACCCCATGGGCGGCCTCCCTCCAACACAGTGGAGAGCGAGGCGACCCCAGCGAGGTAAGAGCAGAGTACCCCTCCCGCTGCCAAACCGGCAGCGGGACACGCAGGCTCCGTGGGCACCCTTTCGCCCCACATGTTACGGTGCCAGAAGGTCGGTCACCTGGCGGAATTGTCCAGTGGCCATGGAGTGTGGGGTGACCTCCCATTACGTCCTGACAGCATCAGGTAAGACCAGGGGTAATGATTGGGAGGGGCCTTGTGTTGTTAATGTACGGGTTGGTGAGGTGAGCACCCGCATTAGTGGACTCAGGATGTGGGCAGACTTTAATTAGACGAGCTCTATTAAAGGGGGTACCTTGGTGGTCACGAGGGTCGTGGTCATTTCCTGTATTCATGGGGATAACAAGGACTACCCCTCACCAAATTAGATTTGACAGTTGGATGTCATGCCCGCCGTGTAATCGTGGCTGTGGCAGAGAAGCTGCCATATCCAGTTATTTTAGGTCGAGACTGGCGCATTTTGACAGCATGATTAATAAAGCGGTAAAGCCAGTCTCGGTAAGACCATGGGAGCAGCGGGGAAACTATTGGTAATATCTTCCCGCTGCACACCGACTTGTTCCACTCTCGATTTACGCCCAAAAAACAAAAAGAGCGAAGGGTTGAAAAATGGGAGGGAACATTAATGAAACAAGGTTGGGGTTTGGTGGGGAAGCCTCAGGATCAGTCAAATGTAAGGGAAAGGGGTTGGGACCCAGTGTGACCTGCGGGGGCAGGTTACTGAGGCCCCAGTGCTGAAGCTACTTTAGCTCCGCTCGATATCCCGAAATTCTGGGACCGAGATGTGGACCTAGCATTGGAACAAAAGAACGATCCTTCGCTGGCCCACATCTGGGGGCAGGTTCGGTCTATCGAGGGAAGGATGTAGAGGATAGCCGGCGCTTACATATCCCCACCACATTATTGTCGGGCATTTACTGTATAGAGTATCCCAAGCCACGAGCACAAGTCAGATTGTAACACAATTACTCGTTCCCCAGTCTTTTCGGCGTGAGATCATGCGGTTGGCTCACGATGTCCCCTGTTCGGGCCATTTAGGTATTGATAAGACTTCGGGAGCGAATATTGGCTCGATTTTATTGGATGGGAGTGTTTAGTGAGGTGGCGCGATATGTAGCGGAATGCCGGAATGCCAGCAAGTAGCGCCGGGCGGGTTCGCCCGGCCCGCTGGTCCCACTGCCCCTGATCTCAGTTCCCTTTGGCGCATCGCTATGGACATAGTGGGTCCATTGAGCCAGTCTGACTCTGGATATCGCACATTTTAGTAGTGGTGGACTACTGCGACCAGATATCCAGAGGCAGTACCATTGAGATCCACTAGTGCCGCAGCCATTGCTAAAGAGTTAGTGAATATTATATCGAGTAGGGATTCCAAAAGAAATCCTCACTGATCACGGAACGAACTTCATGTCACAATGTTTGAAAGAATTATACAAATTGATGCAAATTAAGTCGATCCGAACCTCCGTTTATCACCCGCAGACGGACGGTTTGGTGGAGCGTTTTAATCAGACCTTGAAACAGATGCTGAAGCGGTTTGTCAACCAAGAGCAAAAACATTGGGCTAAACTCCTCCCTTACCTAATGTTTGCAGTGAGAGAGGTGCCTCAGAGTTCGACCGGGTTCTCTCCCTTTGAGCTGCTGTATGGGAGGCAACCACGAGGTATCCTTGATCTTGTGAAAGAAGGGTGGGAGGAGCAAACAAAACCTCTAAAAACATAGTCAAATATGTAATTATGTTAAGAGACCGCCTAGCATTGGTTGGTCGTTTGGCGCAGGAGAACCTAAAACTAGCTCAGCATCGCCAGGAGCAACAGTACAATAAACAAGCACGTATTAGGACTTTTCGGCCAGGTGATAAAGTACTGTTGCTACTTCCCACATCGGAATCTAAGTTGTATGCTAAGTGGCAGGGGCCATATGAGGTGGTTCGGGAAATTGGTAAAGTAAATTATGAAATTAGACAACCCGATCGCGAAATAAAACCGAAATTTATCATATCAATTTGCTAAAACCCTGGAATGAAAGGGAGGCCCTATTTGTAGCTGGTGACAGTTTGGAAGAGGATTTTGGTCCTACTGTCAATCCACCAGCTACAACTCATATTCCAATGGGGAACAGTTACTTCGGATCAGAAGCGAGAGCTCTACCAGTTAGTGGAAAGGTTTAATGATGTTTTCTCTGACTTGCCCGGCAGGACTAATGTTATTTCTCACGCTATTATTACTCCACCAGGGGTCAGGGTCGGGAGAGACCGTGCGGATCCCAGAGAGTCGCAGGGTTCCTATTAGCAAGGAGGTGGAGGATATGCTTGAGCTCGAGTCATTGAACCTTCCGGGCGAGTGGTGCAGTCCTATCGTGATGGTGGGCAAGAAGGGCGGCTCCACTTTCGGTTCTGCGTGGACTTTCGAAAGGTTAATGTCATCTCCAAGTTCGATGCATATCCAATGCCCGGGTGGATGAGCTCCTCGACCGACTGGGTAAAGCGCGGTTGATTTCGACCTTGGACCTGACGAAGGGATACTGGCAGATTCCACTGACTCAGAGCTCGAAAGAAAACTGCTTTCTCTACCCCAGATGGCTTGTTCCATTTCGGACCATGCCCTTCGGGTTGCATGGAGCTCCTGCCACCTTTCAGAGACTGATGGACCAGGTCTTAGCTCCCCATCATCAGTATGCCGCCGCCTACATTGATGATGTGGTGATTTTTAGCTCCACCTGGAAGGAGCACATTGTTAGAGTTTCAGCCGTCCTCCAGTCTCTGAGGGAGGCGGGGCTAACAACCAAGCTGGGCAAGTGTGCATTTGGCAAACAGGAGACCCAATATCTTGGCTACATTATGGGTAATGGCGGGTGAGGCCGATCGCCTCAAAGTCCAGGCTGGTGGAGGCGGCGATCCGAGAACCAAGTCACAGGTGAGATCGCTACTGGGGTTAGCCGGCTATTACCGCCGATTTATCCCGAGTATGCCACCATAGTTAACCCCTGGTAGAACTCACCCGAAGGCTGCTCCAAAAATAGTTAAATGGACAGGGCAGTGTCAGGAGGCATTTGATTTGATCAAGAAGCGACTCTGTCAAGCTCCTGCTCTGATTTCACCAGATTTCAGCAAAGAGTTCATCCTGCAGACCGATGCCTCCCACATTGGTCTGGGGCGGTTCTGTCCCAACAAGTTGACGGGGTAGAACACCCTATTATTTATCTGAGCAAAAAATGGCTCCTAGGGAGATTAACTACTCCGTCATTGAGAAGGAGTGTTTAGCCATCAAATGGGCTACTCACGCTCTTAGCTATTACTTGTTGGGCGTTCTTTCTCTCTTATCACTGATCATGCTCCTTTAAGGTGGTTACATACGATGAAGGACAATAGCGCTCGGATAACTTCGGTGGTATCTGGCGCTGCAACCCTTCCACTATACAGTGAAACATCGTGCGGGTAAGGAGCATCAAAATGCAGATTTTTTTCAAGGGAGGGGGACCATTGGGGAATGTAGAGTTGGCGAGTGTTCCTTCGGCATCACTCTGAGGGGTGAGATATGTGATAGCGAGAGAAAGGATCGATGCTGTAAATCTCCCTCCCGATTAGAAAGGGCTGTGTAAGGGGAAGGTAAGCTGCCTCCTAGATCTACTACCTCGGTGGTAGCTGGAAACCGGAAGGTAACCATATTAGGAGGTGCGCGTAGCTGCAAGTACTCAGGGCGATTCCATTGCAGTCAGCTGCGGGGCAGCCCTCTATTGGAGAAACCAGGCGACGCGTTGACTGCAGGGAGGAGTTTGCTGGGTACAAAGGGGAAGCAGCTACGTCAAAACCTCCCCTTGCGCTGAGTTAAAAGCGATCGGCGGAGCCGATGTTGTTGTTTTGTGATTACGTGTTTTGTTTTTGAGTGTTAGCAGAGGAGCAGGAGGACGGGAGGCTGTAGCCAGCGAGCCAGCACATACCCCAGAGCACGCCCCTCATCGCACAGCACTTCACAGCACAGCGCACGCACCACAAACCCAGAAAGAGAAGAGCACATTTTAGTGCACGGAGGACTGTGGTTATTGGAGTGTGTTTTGTTTACTTTTGTTTTAGCAGGGCGCTGAGTTTTGCCCCATTACCATCGCTGGTACTGGGGCTTATTATTATTATTATTATTATTATTATTATTATTATTATTATTATTATTATTAATTATTAAAACCTTTTTGTTAATGGGAGAATTCAGTCTGGACATTCACTTTCTACTGCACCACACCGTTCAGCGTGTCACACACTCTCACACTGTGAATATTTGCACAGGTATTAATATATTATAATGTGTAGACTGTAGAAATAATTGAGTAGTTTCTAATTTCAAACATTATTTTAAGTTTTAAGGTATCAAGGTTATTAAATATGAACACCAAAAAAAAGAGACAAGGATGCTGTGGCAGGGCTGAGGCCTGCCCCTGTAAAATATGTTTTTGGTGGTGGTTTATAAAGAATGTGTTTAATTTGTAAAAACTATGTGTGTGCTAGATATGGCAGGGCTGGGAGGTTAGACTTGCCTAATTGATGTTTAGTGCAGCAGCTGATGTCAATTGACTAATTGATTATCAATTAACCCTGGTCATCTGCCTTTAAAAAGCCAGTCCTTTGTTCTTTGTTTGTTGGTTCCTGTTCTTGTGAACCAGCGTGATAGCCAGGGAGCGTGAACCAGGTAGACCAATCAAGAATGGACACGTGTACACCAGGGGTCTGTCTGTCTGTCTGTCTGTCTGTCTGTCTGTCTGCCTGCCTGTCTGTCTGTCTGCCTGTCTGCCTGTCTGCCTGTCTGCCTGTCTGCCTGTCTGTCTGTCTGCCTGTCTGTCTGTCGGTCGGTCTGTCTGTCTGTCTGTGTGTTTTTATGGTAGAGATTCATTTAGAGGATTTTAATCCCACCACAGTATAGTTTATTTGTGCAGGGAGAAGGTTCCTGGACCTCCCCTTTAGTGGGAGCAGCGCATGGCCCGAGCTTGGCCACCTTTTGTTTTGTAGCTGTTTTTACCCACCGTGTTCTGTTTAGTATTTTTGTATTTCTATGCACACTTGTGTAATATGTCTGTCCGCACTAGGACTACCATTGTTGGTACCCTAGCGGTGGCCACCAACCACTGTAACTGCCTTTGTTGTTAAATAAAACCTGGACGCCTGAGTGGCGTTTCAATTGCAAACCCTCTGTGTCTTTCTCGTTCTCTCAGTGGATACCCACAGTCAGAGAAGACCCCTGTTATAGATGCCCTAATCAGTAATTTATTGCATAGCAGTGGTGAATAGTGGAGCAGCAACTACAAACAGTCTTCCAGAAACGGGGAAAGGCAATGATCTCTTATTTAAAAGAATACTTTATGCCCTAAATTACCTACATAAACCAATTTAACTGTTTAACAAACTCACTGTTTCCTGTTTCTTATTTGTCTCTCTTTTCCATTTCTGAATTGTATTATTGTTTTAATTTACTCCATGAGTCAAACAGAGCAACAAGTCGTGAGAAAACAAACACTTGAATCGTAATCAAGTATAACAGCTTTTGTAAATACATTGCAGTTTTGCTTTGGAAATAGCTTGCACATTATGTTGCAATAATAAAAGGAGCACAATTGCAAAGTAATGATTCACTTAACATCATATAGAACAAGAAGTGTTTTCCAGGATATCACTTTTTGAAACATCTCCCTCTGGGCTCTGTGTCAAGGTGTATTTTAAAATGATGGGATATTGTTGTATGAGTTTGGTAAAGCATAAACAAAGTAGTACAGCATATGGGGAAATGGAATGTATAAATGACCCTGAGACTAAAACCCTGCTCTTCAAATTATGTCTGTGATAGTTTTGAAGCAATTTGTATTATATAGGTAAAATTCCATCTATTGTTGAGAATTTAAAATATTTAGTTTCTTTGACAGGACAGTGTTTCAAACTGCAACACTAAAGAAATGCATGTGTAATCAAATTAGCATACTGATAGACTTGGATTCCTTGAAGATGGACTCTTTTGTTTTTAGACCCTTTATATAACAGTCTTCTTGCTTCTTCCATCAATAGGCTCTAATGGACCCAGAACTCTGTTGCTAGGCAACTCAGTTGCACCAGCTTGAAGACAGCTTATTAAACCTAGGACTGTTTTTAAAATGCTGCTCATTACCTACATGTCCTGTAGGTTACTGGCAACACACTAGTATTGAAATGGGTTACTACTTCATACCATTGGGATATCATTAATAAAAATGTTACCACTGTGGTACCATTCTGCCTATGACTATGACTCAAGTAATGAAAACATGACTCAACTGTTACACATGATCCTTGAAAGCATACGATACAAGAAGATTCAGGTACCTCTTTAGCATTTTTCTGGATTGCTTTGTGGTTGATATTTTTGTCAATGTATGCTAAAAGGAGGCCACCTATCTTGCCACAAGTCTTAAAGTCTGATGTAGACAATCAACAGACTTCACTGTATTCAAGAAAAAGGATCTCAATGGCCCGATGTCGTTTCCAATGAGCAGCTTGGAATGTGAGAATCACCTTAACCTGTAACACATTAAACAGTGTAAGAAAAATTCATTATACATGCTTTGGGGGCTTGGATATAGAGTACATTTAAGTAGAGGTATCACATATATATATATATATATATATATATATATATATATATATATATATAATATATAAAAACAAAAAACAAGCAACTCTAATATGATTTCGAAAGAAGAAGCCAAAGATATGATTCATTTTAATTAGAAAACGATTCAGTACCGTCAGCCAATCAGCTTTCAGTTCTTGCGAGCTCTAATAGAAGGTAGATGCCCCCTGGAATGTCTCAGCACCAACTGTGAATCAAATTTAAAATCAATCCACGCAAGTGCTGCCTTTTTCTTTTTGACTTGCTGTATTTTTAAGCAGTTCACATCTATTGGACAGTAAATACTAAACAAAGACACAACTGGTCCAAATTAATTTTATTATACACCAAAACTAGCCACTGATGTCAACTACACAGCGCTGTAAGCCCCTCCCGGACTTTATGAAGGAGATGCAGTCTTCATGGGGCAGCCCAGCATCAGCGCCTACTTGATCCAGACGGGTGGAAGCATTGTATGCTCTCCAGAGCGTGGAGAAGCTGGGGCTCCAGCATTTCCTGCCCATTGATTCCTCAGTGGCTGCCTTAGTGCAGACACCGACTATTTCAACGCTGTCCCGCAACAACTTCTGCCCAAATAAACAGTGTAGGGTCACGGAGACACACTTACAAAGGGCATACAGCACGGGGGCACTGGCAGCGAGACTAGCAAACACCGCTGTTCTGCTGACTGTGTACCAATAACAGCTGCTTCAGGACCTGTCTGCCCAGCCCTCTCCTCATATTATTAATGAGCTGAGGCTGGTGAATGACCAGCTGCTCCGCATAGCTCGGCATAGTGGCCAAGCTATCGGACATAACCTGGGAGCCCTGGTAGTTGCGCGACGCCAGCTTTGGCTCTCCTAGGCCAGGGTCCCAGACGCAATCATCTCCCCTGGCTATACCTTTGGGCCAGCCGTGGAAGAGATGCTGCAGCGATCTCACCGTGCGAGGGAGATGTCAAAGCAGCTTGCGACCCGCACATACCCAGCACCCTCGGCAGCAGCGGGCAGTGCCTGGCAGAGACCCCAGCAGCGCCCACAACAGAGGCAACGCCAGCCGAACACAGCCCAGCAGGCTTGGCAACTGCAGCAGCAACCCTGATGGGCCCAGGAGGATATGATTTGCCACTCTGAGCCAGCTCATTCAGGGACAGCCATGGCAGTTACGCAGGGACCTTCTCAGTCAGGCTCAGGGCCATCTGTGGCACCAGGACCCTCTGTTACTTCAGCTGTGGGTCTGGCCCCTGAACGGCAGCGTCTGAGTGCCCTCGGACTCTCAGACTCCATTATAGCCACACTGCAGAATGTTGGAGCCTCTTCAACGAGGTCTCAGTATTCTTATAAATGGAGGATTTTCCAGGAGTGGTGTTTGGTGAGAGACCATGACCCCACCTCCTGCCCCATGTCAGTTGTTTTGCAGTTTCTACAGGGCCTCCTAGAGGAGGGTAAATCCCCCTCTACGTTGAAGGTGTACCTGGCTGCCATCTGTATGCCACGTCAAAATTGACTCTGTGTCTCCCGAAGCTCATTTTTTGGCAGCACAGTTTTTAAAAGGAGCTAGGCGGCTCCGCCCTCCCCTTAAACCGATGGTTCCTTCCTGGCGTCTGGACTTATCTTGTGGACCTTAATACTTGTCCTTTAAGACAGTCTTTCTCCTGGCTGTCATGTCAGCCAAACATGTCAGTGAGTTACAGGCCCTTTCCATAGTGGTTTCCTGATTGAGCTTTGCCAGCAGCAGTGGTAATGTTACTTTACACACTAACCCGGCTTTTCTGCCTAAGGTTGTTTCGCAGTTTCACTTGAACCAGTCGATGGAATTGGAGGTGTTCCATCTGCCCCCCTTCTCTTCTGAAGCAGATCAGAGATTTAATACACTTTGCCCTGTCAGGGCGTTGAGGTGTTACATTGATAGGTCTCAATCATGGTGACAGACAACCCAGTTATTTGTGTGTTGTGGGTTGCGTACTCAAGGTCAGGCACTTTTCAAGCAGCGATTGTTGCATTGGATAGTGAATACGATCCGGATGACTTATGAGCTGGCTAACCTATCCTCTCCAAGTGATGTTACAGCTCACTCCACTAGAGGGACTATGACGTCTTGGGCAGTGTTTCATGGGGCATCCCTACCTGACATATGTAATGCTGCGGCATGGACCACACCGCACACGTTTATAAGGTTTTACTGACTGAATGTGGCTACTTCAGCCTTCTGTGGGGTCTAGAGTCCTTGATGCAGCTTGCCCTCTTGCGCAGCAGCCTTCCAGTTAGACTCGCACCAGGGCAAGGCTTGTGGCTGCTTTGGCTCAATGCAACAGCTTGGCTATACATTTCCCAACTCGTAATGGTTGACATTTCGAGATTCAAAGGGAATGTTAGGTTACTTACCGTAACCCTGGTTTCCTGAAAAAGAAATGACAACCATTAAATTTGCGAGGTCGCTAGCTCGCCTTCATTGCCATATGGAATCAAATGGCGAAGGTTGCCATGTGACATAGCGTCTTGTTCCAGAATGCAACAGATACATGGTCACACCGGGCCTATCAGGCAGCTTTTTTGAATATGTGTTCAGGTCATGTGACACAAGGGTCATTTCCCAACTCGTAATGGGTGACATTTATTTTTCAGGGAACCAGGATTACGGTAAGTAGCCTAACGTTTTAGGTGTTTTTTTTAAAAGAAAACAATGGTAAAAATAATGTTCTAATAGCGATAGTGCCCTATCGATGATAGCTCTACTGTGTGAT
Organism: Acipenser oxyrinchus oxyrinchus; assembly: GCA_030684275.1. Taxonomy (NCBI): domain Eukaryota; kingdom Metazoa; phylum Chordata; class Actinopteri; order Acipenseriformes; family Acipenseridae; genus Acipenser; species Acipenser oxyrinchus. The sequence continues at coordinate 43,573,608 of CM060255.1, read as the reverse complement.
AGTTGACCTTGACTTTCGTTAGCGCTCTCGCCTTTGGCTCTGGACGCATAAGCAGTTATTTACAAATCACTAACCAAGATCATGCAACAGTCTCTTGAGACAGGGGTTTTACCGACAGACTGGAGAATCGCAAACGTAAAACCGAACCAGGTAACTTAAGACCAATAAGCCTGACTTCTATTAAATGTAAACTTATGGAAACTATAATAATATCCAAAATGGAAAATTACCTATATGGTAACAGTATCCTGGGAGACAGCATGGTTTTAGGAAAGGGAGATCATGTCTAACTAACCTGCTTGATTTTTTCTGAGGATGCAACATCGACAATGGATAATTGCAAAGTACATGACATAGTTTATTTAGATTTCCAGAAAGCCTTTGACAAAGTCCTGCATAAAAGATTAATTCTCAAACTGAATGCAGTAGGGATTCAAGGAAATGCATGCACATGGATTAGTGAGTGGTTAACGTGTAGAAAACAGAAAGCACTGATTAAAGGAGAAACCTCAAAATGGAGCGAGGTAACCAGTGGAATACCACAGGGATCAGTGTTAGGTCTTCTGCTTTTCCTAATCTACATTAATGACTTAGATTCTAGTATAGTAAGCAAACTTATTAAATTTGCAGATGACACAAGAATGGGAGGAGTCGCAAATACCTACTAACAACCAAACGAGCAAGGCGGGCTGAATGGTCTCCTCTCGTTTGTAAACTTTCTTATGTTCTTATGTTCTTAACTCCTGTCGCAGTCAACTATCACACGGTAGAGCCCTCATAGACGGGCACTATCGCTTAAATAAACTCAGGAACTAAGGAGGGAAAACTTTGTTTTGGATGATTATTGAGAGGATTGTATGTGGATGTTCTTTTTGCTTCCTATTGGTATATGAAAACTAAAAATACATTTAACACTGAGCGTGAAGATGCAGTGAAGATAAGCCGCCTCATACATTAGCAGGATTGTGGTTTTATTTCTCTAACAAAAAAGCTTTTTACTACCATCCACACTTTCACACTCTTGAGTGACACAAATACTGTAGCAACATTCTCACAGTACATCACAGAGTACATTTTTATTGGACTCTTTCACTCAAACTGTTAGAAAAACATTCTCACTTCCTGTATCCCCTATATAATTCCAATATACAGTATGAGAACCCTAAAAGAACCCATACTGTTTAGCAATTTTAGCATACTGTTTAGCATTTTATAAGTTGATTCATACAAAAAAATGACTGTAAATGTCACAAGTTGTGAAAATAAACATACTGCTCAGTATCACCAGATTTATATAGTGCCATTTTAAAATTCAAACACGGAAAAGTAGTGACAACTGAAAATATGTTAAATGTTATTGTGATACAAATTGCGAGTCAAGCAGATGGATTTACTGCCAAAGGACCACCCTGAATCTTAGGAATGGAGAGCCGTCCTGCAAAAACATCAACACTCTCGTGCGTAACTAAGCCAATTATGCTGTAAATCATGGCTCAACCCAGGAAGTAAACGAGTACGGTGTCAGCACTCTTTGAGTTGCATCTCAGCTTTAGTAAATGCTGATTATATAACCACACTTTAGGTAGATAAACTCTGGAGTCCAAATATCACCGAACCTGTTGGAGCCTAGTATGAACTGTGTTTTTGGTACGTCATTTTTCGGGGAATTCCTTTCCGGCTGTGCAGCATTGCGCATGCTCCGGCGTTTGTGTACATTCTGTGAAGATGGCGCTTTTGCTGAAAGATAAAGAGAACACAAAACCTGGATCAGCAGGGCTGGAGAAATTAACGTTACATTTCTCAGGAATAACATCGTGCATATAAGAGAAGCTAACAACATTACATAGTGGCGTTGGCAGCTGAGCAAGGTGTCACCCGGTTCGATTCGCTCGTCATCTTCTGTGGGGAACTTCTACTTTGCCTTTGCAATATTCTTTCAACATTTGACAAATCATTACTTGCGCTACACGTATTTGTTTGGTGAGTTGCATACCCTTCTTGTCATCGTCATATTGTAGTTGAATGGGTCTGATTGTCAGAAAACCAGAGTTTAAATACTTGTAGCAGGAAAAGAAGATTGGGGGGTTGGATATTTATGCTTTTAATTCCTTGCTACTGGCTGTTAGAATAATATTACCTTACCTTGAACTTTCATGAAACTAACATACGGTACGTAACTAGCAACAATAATAGCGAACTTGACATCCCACACAATTTAATATTAGTTTTTGTTTCGCTTATCAGTCGTCCTAAACTAGGCAAGTCCTTATGAAACTAACATTATCGATAGTTTAATAACATCGAAATATGTTAGTTCCAGGTATTTATACTATTGCAGCCTTTAATGCAGCAGCTCCTGTGGAACTAGTTTATCGTTAGTAATTGATGACGAATATTTTATTGCATGATTTTAAAGTAATGACAAAACAATATCAAGAGGTTAGTATCTTAACGTGAACGTCATTTACACCATCGGTTATATTTTTCTACGTCGCATACACAAAATAAATTATAGCAATTTCCTCATGGCAAAACCCAGCTTTCCTGTAGTGTACTGGATTGGCCACACAATGTACAGACGTTACTCATTAGTTCAGTCTTGCTGTTTTTATAATATCACTAAAATAATCAATATTAGACATTTACGAAAATGTGTTTTTTTAATTTTGTTTATTGCAACTCGATAACCACAATTTCATTTTATTTAGATTAACTATGCTTGTTTCATAATACCAACAATTTAAAAACAAAAACAAAAACACTTAAATGCTTGTGACTTAACACATTTTTGCACCCCGTCATTTTTAATTTTACAACAATTTGCTTTTGATGGTAGCACGAGGCAGAAAGGACACCCTCATGTGAACTTTGAGAAATTCATAATAATCCAGGGTTCAATTTGTTGGACAAAGTGAAGTGTCACAGAAAGGTACACCTAATTACATCTACTGTAGGGTAATGGAGTGGTTTCAAAAAAACAAGATTTCATAACTATTTTATTATCTCCTGTTATCATTGGTCTCTCTTTTCTTCTGTTGAAGATCTTTTGGTTGTTTACGTTATTTTGCAGTTTAATGTGGAATATGCAGAAATTGCTAGAGATGAAATGTTGCTGCTGCTCCCTGGTTCCTTATTTGCTGTTTCAGTTCAAACTCACTCCAGTGGTCTATTTGCATTCAGGCCATGGGACTTACTACAAAGCTACTAGGATGCAACAGTTTAGCTATAGTGTTGTATTTGAAATACTTAATGAATTAACAATGGACATGTAAAGAAGTACAAAAAGGGGGTCATTTTAATAGTGTTGTTTAAGCATTGGTTAGCACTCCTTTAATTTACTGTTGTATAACATATTACAGCATTGCAGGACCTGGAGGTGATCTGTACTCTATCAAAGCAATCAGTTTAATTTCATTCATTGATTTAAAGCTGAAACAATGCACCTTTCATTTAGGCATGCTTTTCAAAGGTGAAGTGTCACTGTGTCTGGTTGAGAAATGGAGTTTTCCAGTGAGTAAAAGATGACCAGGACACTGGGCCAGTAACGTACACCTGTTTTTCTTAGTTCCCCTTAAAGTTTCCCATTGTAAAAGCATAGCAAAGTATAATAGCATAGTAAAGCACAGGTAAGTATAGTAAAACATATTTAAAAACATTGCAAACCATTGTAAATGATGATAAATGCATATTATTACTACGGCAAAACTGCAAAAATGCCATGGTGCACTTTTATAACGGTCAGTGCAATGGTACAATGCTCGTTATCTGTTTACTAGTTGATAGGGCTTCTGACTGGTCAATACCCCCTCCTTTCTGTGCTAAGACATTGTCCTGGGAGTTGGAGCTTGTCCAGTTTTCCCTCAGTCAGTATTTGCACTTTGATCTTCTGTATCAGAGAATGGTATTTTATTCACTGACCACAGCAACAAACACACAAAGCACAAGATACACACCCCTTGCATTGCTACTGTTGACAGAGGTGCAAATAGCACATTTATTTTATGTGGTAGTTCTTGCCTCCTCCAGTGGCAGAACATGTGTAGGGGAACAGGTTAATGGTTACACCCTGGTGAACCAGATGTTCTTAGAGGTTAGACATGAATATGTGAGCTCTATTGAGTTATAAAAAGTTACCAGGATGTGATGACTGAAACTAGCCAATAAGGTTGTGAGTTTCAATCTACTGTAAGGTTTTACAGTGTTACAGAACACCCTTTAGTGTTTACAACAAACACGTTACAAACCACTGCTGTCTCTCCTGTGCTATAAATATTGTTGAAATATCTTTTTCAAAATAATATCAATTGTTTTGATATTTTCATTCACACATCTTGGTCATAAACCAGTAAAAAACACTGTGCCTACTCTTAGGCAACATAGCCATTTTAAACAGGGATGTGCGCAGACGAGCATGTGTACTTCAGTAACAATATTATTTATTAGTAAAGATCTTTTCAAAAATTATACATTATAGAAAACTCAAGGTGTTTTATTTTTTATTTATTTTTTTTCAACAAAATCAGGCCTTCAGACTTGCACAAACTGACACCATTGCAAATGGGGAACTGTAATAGAGATACTGTAACAGTTTGTTTTACTACAGCCCTGAGCATAGCGCAGTTGGTGTATAATCTTTCTTAAAACACTGTACGTGTCAAATTAGTAACCACAAAATCGGCAAATGCACAGATCTATCGATTGCCACATATTCAACGCTGATATTTGTTCTACACTACACCACCAGTTCTCTAATGTGGCCACCAGTGGGATTTTGTGTGGACACAGCAGCCCCCCCAGCAACTCCTCTCTTAATCACCCTTTATCATAATCGTATACATTATCAATGTTTTTATTATGGGCCTTTTTGACCCATCCAACTCATGAAATTTTGTTCTTGTAACTTAAGGTAAGAAATAGCTGACAAATAGTGTTTTCTATTCTAAGCATTGTTCAACATTGCCACGCTCTAATAAATACAACTGTTAAGCTTTATTTAAACAAATCATTTATAGTTTTCAATCTGGATGTTTTCAGAAAAAAATGAAAGAATACACCTTGGCTAACTAATATGAATCTATTCATGTAAGATATGAAAACCTATTTTAATATTTAGCTATTTAATAAGCTACTAGCAACGTGCATTTTGGTTAAGTTTTATAAACGTTTATAAACTCTATAAATTGACATACATCTATGGCCAAAAGTTTTGCATCACCCTAGAATTAACACAAGTCGAATGAAACCTGCTGAATAATGTTACGTTAACTTATTGAATTAACATACTGCTTTGTAGTCTTCCATATACTTAACGAAAAACTGGCAAAAATTGAAAAATGTACTATATTATGGCTTCCGGTAGACTTCTGCGATATAATTTAGTATTTTCTTTGATTACATGATGTTAAATAAAATAGCTAAATCATTTGCATATATTTTGTTTTATTTTTTTAATTTTGTCTCAATCCTAAAATTCTAGATGCTGCAAAAACTTTTGGCCATAGTTGTACTTAAAACTGAATCAGATTAAACACGAATGCTTGACACTGTCAAAAAATGGAGATATTTGTATTTTTGCCCCAGTGGCAAAACTTTCCCGGCTACGCCAGTGGAAGGGCCTGTGGAGAGGGGCTGCTGTATTTGTTTAAGTAAGAAACACGTTGGTTTTATTATGGAAATGTCTATAGTATTCATGTGATAATGTGCACTCTTAGGTTTGAGAACCACTGCATTACACTGTCTTCACATGCTAGGAACAAAAATCCTGCATCAGTGCTTTAAGTGCATTTTATTTGGATACAAATTGCAGAAATTTCAATGGTGTCTTTTTTGTCGTCTGCCAATTCACATAGAAGATTTGATAAATAATTTAAATTTCATTAAGTAGATTTATGACCCATGCTATGGGTATATAAATAAAAATATAACAACTTATTATTATGTTGAAAAAGATATTTCAGTAATACATATAGCGCAAGAGAAAGCAATTGTCCCCTTTAATAGAAGTAAATGGTTGCCATTTTGAGGCAAACATCAATCTTCACTTTAACTGTCCACTTAGCTAAAATGAAAGCTCCAAAAAACAATTTAGTAACCAAATTTAGAATAATACCCAGCCCTTTAAAGTTGAAGGCTAGTGGTTTATAAATGTGTCGAAGTGTGGTATTTTGATTCTGTTTTTCATGCACTAGTACACCCTGGAAATGTTATCACAGTTGTTAAATCTAGATACAGTGCAGTATTTTTGAATATCTTAGGTAGTTTTTTTTTTCATTATATATTGCTGTGTTTTGTTAAAACAGTTCAGTCTTTTTTTTTTTTTAAACTGTATTGAATCCTTGTAAAACTACATACTGTTGGACAGAGCATTGGTCCTTTTGGCTATCCTGTTTCTCACATTACAGATGATAAGAGTGCTTCACTTTCAGTTTCGTTTTGAGTTGACTGTGCCTGCAGACGGTTTCCATTGGATACATACAGTGCATCGGGGCATTTCTAATGTTGTTTCCCATAAGGAAGTGTTATTGTTACAGGACACTCAAATATTTAAAGGTGCAATACAGATTTAAAATAGCTTTAGTGTTTAAGGTAATGCTTGGATGAACATGGATATTCAAGTTTGAATTGAGTCTAGGTTACTTTGGACAGCAGCTTTGGAAATGCTTGTATAATTCAGCCTTCTCATTTCCAGCCAGCGGCCAGCTAAATTACTGCCTACTTTGCCAGATAAGCTGCCTAAAATAGTTATTTCAAAAAGAAAAAAAAAAAACAGTTTTTACATTGCTCGTATGTTCCAGTGTAGAGTATTCAAAATGTTTATTTTCTTCCAGTAAAATAGTGGCAATTTCCACAATTCATTACATATGTAAAAGTTGAGTAAAACATTCCTTCTGTGAGGACATTTCGTTTCCGGGCTTATGTTTCCATGGACACCGTGAATCGCGATAGACCAATCAGTTTCGAGCTTACAAGCGATGTTGGTGATGAAGACCGAACTGTACAATCATATACCTGAGTCAGTAACCGTACAGCAGAGTTATGAAATTGTATAACATTTTTTAAAAACAAACAACCTACTTTTTCTATGTAAGATCTTCTTTTTTACTTGAAGTGTAAGAAATACAGTGAGTATATGTTATAGCATCGGAAAATGTTTTATGCATTGACTTAGAAGATCAATCTGAAACCTATCACTATATTTGCTACAAGATGTACTGGTCAGATATTTTGCTGCATAATCAGTTGCTGTAAAACTGGTCAAGTAATATTGACGGTTTACAAACAAAATGCAGATAAAAAGTACAGACTTGTATTGCAGTGTTTTATATCAGACTGCAACCACCAGCCAAAATGGGAAGCTGCTCCAGATTTCCTATAGTAGCTCATGCTAATCTCCTAAAGAAGTGGTATGTCGGTTTGTGCTAATCTGTATTAATACAATGAATAAGAAATATCCAAAACCATTTGTGTGTGTAATTTGTATACCAAAGTGATTTTCCGTTTCAACATTACTCTTTTTCCATTTCATATACCTATCACTTGATATTTATGTACTGGACTTGAAGAAGCTACATTGTTCAAGTAAATGCCAATACATTATTTATTGTTATTTGTATTTATTTTAATCAAGCAACAGTTAACAGAATTTAAAAAATATATAAAAATGGAAGAAAAAAATCATACAACTTACTGTAGAAATCACATTAATGTTTACAGAAAATGCAACAGAAACGAACTTCTGAAAACTGTAAAATCAACAGTGTTCGAAATCGTAGTTCTTGTAAGCGCATTTTTTTAAAATGTACTTAATTATTTATGGCTCATACTCGGACTCGGTAGTTAATGAGAAACGCCGCCATGGAAAAGTATGTATACTGAAAATTGGAAGACTAAAAATAAATGTAAGGACTGGTTGGTTCCATGAATAGTTTTAGAAACTTAAAATGTGTCTTGTTTTTGTTTTGTTTTTTTGTATTTTAGCAGGGACATGAAAACATATAGCAGGGTGCCCACATCAGCGCGGACAGAGCTTATTGAGACAAGGTGCTGTGAGAGTGCAAAACTGTTTGTTGTTTTGGTGTGGCCCAGGGAACACTCGTCCCAATAAACCGTGGATTCGAGTATCTGCAAATTGCGAGTGTCTCCTGCCTTCATTTTCCACCGTACTACCGACAACCGCATTATAACAGGGTAGCACTATATGTTGTATGTATGTTAGTTAGTGAGTGCTGGGGTGAACACGGGATTTTCACGTTTGGATGTTCGCTGATAATTTAAATATTCGTTCGGATATTTGTTCGTTTTTCAAAAGTAATAAAAGCCATTATATTGCTCTGAACATAAGAAAGTTTACAAATTAGAGGAGGCCATTCGGCCCATCTTGTTCGTTTTGGTTGTAGCTTATTGTTCTCAGAATCTCATCAAGCGGCTTCTTGAAGGATCCCAGGGTGTCAGCTTCAGCAACATTACTGGGGAGTTGGTTCCAGACTCCAACAATTCTGTGTGTAAAAAAATAGTGCCACCTATTTTATGTTCTGAATGCAGCTTTATCTAATCGCCATTTGTGACCCCTGGTCCTTGTTTCTTTTTTCAGGTCGAAAAAGTCCCTTGGGTCGACATTGTCAATACCTTTTAGAATTTTGAAAGCTTGAATCAGATTGGCGCGTAGTCTTCTTTGTTCAAGACTAAACAGATTAAATTATTTTATCCTGTCTGCATATGACATGCCTTTTAAACCCAGAATAATTGTGGTCGCTCTTCTTTGCACTCTTTTTGTAGCGAGATGACCAGAACTGAACACAATATTCTAGATGAGGTCTTACTACTGCATTGTAAATTTTTAACATTTCTTCCCTTGCTTTGAATTCAGCACTTTTCACTATGTATCCGACCATTTTGTTGGCCTTTTTTATAGCTTCCCCACATTGCATAGATGAAGACATTTCTGAGTCAACATAAACTCCTAGATCTTTTTCATAGATTCCTACTTAAATTTCAGTATCTCCCATATGGTATTTGTAATACACATTTTTATTGCCTGCGTGCACTTTTCTCCTATTAAATGTTATTTGCCATGTGTCTGCCTGAATGCTGTCTAGATCATTTTGAATGATCTTTCCTGCTGCAACGGTGTTTGCCGCTCCTCCTATTTTTGTGTCATCTGCAAATTTAACAAGTTTGCTTAAGATATCAGAATGTAGTTTAGGATGTACCATGTCGTATGCTTTGCAATTATCCATTGTCGATGTAGCATCCTTCAAAAAATCAAGCAGGTTAGTTAGACACGATCTCCCTTTCCTAAAACCATGCTGACTGGTAATTTTCCATTTTGGATCTTATTATAGTTTCCATAAGTTTACATATAATAGAAGTAAGCCTTGTTGGTCTGTAGTCACCTGGTTCGGTTTTTGTGGATTGGTGTTATGTTTGCTCTTCTCCAGCCTGTCGGTACAACCCCTGTCTCAAGAGACTGTTGCATGATCTTGGTTAGCGGTTTGTAAATAACTTTTCATTTCTTTGAGTACTATTGGGAGCATCCGGCCCAGGGGATTTGTTTTATTTTGAGAGCTCCTAGTCCCTTTAACAATTCTGCCTCTGTTATGCTAGTTATTTAAAACTGGATAGGAACAGATCGGCATGTGGGGCATGTTGTCCACATCCTCCTTTGTAAAAACTTATGAAAAGTAATCATTTAATATATTTGCTATTTTTTTCTCTTCATCTATGATTTTGCCATTTGTATCTCTGAGACATTTTACTTCCTCTTTGAATGTTCTTTTGCTGTTGTAATATTGGAAAAACTTTTTGGAATTGGTTTTATCCCCCTTAGCAATGTTCATTTCTGTTCCTCTCTTGGCCTTTCTAACTTACTTTTTGCCTTGTGTTTCCAGTTCCAAGTACTCTTTCTGTGTACTTTGTTCTTGGTCCCTTTTAAACGTTCTGTAAAGTGCCTTTTTCTCTGGATATTTTTTAATTGATTGTGACAAAGTGGTTGGTAAGGGGAACAGGTGTAGCGGTGATGCGATGCAGGAGTGACAGGCAGACAACGGTAATTTGGTGAACAAGTGTTTATTGTGCCGTTTCCAGGTCTGGCGACCGTCAAATAATAAATCCCCGGCAGTACACAACAATGTGTAAAGCGGGGGGAGCGTGAATAACACAACATAGTCCTGAACAGAAAACAAAGGCACGGTCACCAGTCCTGGGTGAATCCAAGCGTGCAGGTGCTCTGTGCAGTGGTGCTCGGATAGTGCTTTCGTGGCGACAGCTCGGGTGTGCTTTAACTGTCTAGTGGTGCGATACAGACAGACAATTAGACAGACAGAAATAACACACAACACGTAACACTTATCACTCTTATTTTCTGAGAGCTCCTCTGTCAGTCCTTCTCTCCTAGCTAACCCAAACGAAGGAAAAGATCAGCATTACCCTGGCCCCTATATGTAATCCCGCATGATATCTAGGTAAGCGGTTGCAGCTGCCTTATTACTTGCAGCTGCCCTCGTTTACCTTTCAAGTCAAAACGGTCTTACAACAGAGTCTCGCTTCTTTCCAGGCTGATCCACTTCCGGTCCGGAAGCGAACTGTCAGGCCAGCCCTTCCAGATACTTCTCCTCCCGTTCTTTAGCGCCCTCACAGGTCGGGAGGAAGATTTATCACCAGAACTCATTATATTTCTGTCACATATCCCACCGCTCAGAGTGGAGCCGAAGGAACACTCGGCTAAATCTACCTTTCCATTACTCCCCCTCCGGGAAAAATAATCCGCATTTTGGTGGTCTTTCCCCTACGGTGTACCATATGGTACATGAAGGGCTGCAATGCCAGATACCACTGAGTTATCCGGGCATTGCTGTCCTTCATTGTGCTTAACCACTTGAGTGGGCGTGGTCTGTGACCAGATCAAATCAGTGTCCCAGCAGGTAGTATCGTAAAGAGTGAGTAGCCCATTTAATGGCCAAACACTCTTTTCGACTCTGAGATGATTGCGTTCGAGGTAACATTTTTTGCTCAGGTACACTATCGGGTGTTCTACTCCAGCTACTTTTGGGACAAGACTGCACCCAAACCTACATCCGATGCGTCGGTGTGGAGGATGAATCTCTTGGTGAAATCTGGAGTAATAAGAGTGGGGGACTGGCAAAGTCTACGGCTTAATCGTATCAAGCCCCTGACACTCAGCTGACCATTTAATTAAATTTGGAGCACTCTTTTGGTGAGGTCAACTAATGGGTTAACCACTGTGGCGTACTTTCGGGGATGAAAGCGGTGGTAATAACCGGCTAAGCCCAGTAGTGACCTCACCTGAGTCTTAGTCTTGGGGATCGCTGCATCAACCAAAGCCTGGATTTTGGTGACCACAGGTCTCACCCTTCCATTTCCCATTAAAAATCCCAAATATTGAGTTTCTTTTTTGCAAGCGCACATTTCCTCAAGTTAGCTGTCAGCGGGCTGCCCTTAGAGACTGAAGAACGGCTGCAACCCTAGCCAAATGCTCTCGCCAGGTGGAGCTGTAAATCACCACGTCATCAATATACGCTGCTGCATATTCATGATGTGGGCGTAAAACCTGGTCCATCAGTCTCTGAAAGGCAGCGGGCGCACCATGCATGGTTTTAAAGTGGAACAACCCTTCTGGTGTTGAAAATGCGGTTTTCTCTCTGGAGCTGCGGGTTAAAGGGATTTGCCAGTATCCCTTCGTCAGGTCCAGAGTGGAAATAAACCTCGCTTTTCCCAGTCTGTCTAAAAGTTCGTCGACCCAAGGCATGGGATACGCATCGAACTTAGCAATAGCGTTTAACTTCCTGAAATCCACGCAGAAGCGGTTGGTGCCGTCCTTCTTAGCCACTATGACAATAGGACTGCACCACTCGCTCCTGGAAGGTTCAATCACCCCAAGCTCGAGCATATCCCATACCTCTTTGCGAGCGCCGCCGTCGACTTTCTGGGATCCGTGCGGTCTCTCTGCACTGTGACACCTGGTGGAGAGATAATGTCATATTCAGCTAAGTTGGTTGTGCCGGGCACGTCAGAAAAAACATCGCTGAACTCCCCAATAAGCTTACGCAGCTCTCTTTGCTGATCCGGAACCAATTGTTCCCCCATTGAAATCGCTCTTGTGCTCGGGGTCTCTGGACAGGGGCCTAAATCATCCTCTACATTGCCTGGGGCTATAAATAAGACCTCCCTTGCCTGCCAGGGCTTTAACAAATTAACATGGTAAATTTCACGTTCATTCCGGCGATCGGGCTGTCTAATTTCATAATTTACTTTCCCTATAGCCGAATCACCTCATACGGCCCCTGCCATTTAGCACACAGTTTTGATTCTGATGAGGGAAGTAGCAGCATTACCTTGTCCCCTGGTCAAAGGTTTGAATCCGTGCATTTTGTTGTAATGCTGCTGCTGTCGGTGCTGAGCCGATCTGAGGTTGTCCTGGGCCAAGCGACCGACCAAATCCAGGCGATCTCTTAGTAGGAGCACATACTTCACTACATTTTTGGGCGAGCCTTTGTGCTCCTCCCACCCCTCTCTCAGCAGGTCGAGAATGCCGTGAGGCTGCCGGCGTACAGGAGCTCAAAGGGGAGAACCCGTTGAACTCTGCGGCACTTCTCTCACCGCAAAAGGAGGTAGGGAAGAAGCGATGCCCAATGTTTTGCTCCTGTGTTACAAACCGCCTCAGCATCGACTTTAAGGTCTGATTAAAGCGTTTCACCAGACCGTCCGATTGTGGATGATAAGCGGACGTCCTGATGGGACGTATTTTCAATATTTTGTACACCTGCTGTAACATATTGGACAAAAACTGGTTCCGTGATCGGTCAAAATCTCCTTGGGGATCCCTACTCTAGCCATAATCTGCGCTAACTTCGGTGGCTATTGCAGCGGCACTAGTGGACCTCAATGGAACTGCCTCCGGGTATCGCGTTGCATAATCCACCACCACTAATATATGCGTATACCGAGTCAGAAGGTAGCAAAGGGCCCACTATGTCCATTGCAATGCGCTTTCGAAAGGAGTGGAAATAATCGGCATTGGGACCAAAGGCGGGCGCACTCGACCGGCGCTACTCGCTGGCAGTCTGGGCATGTGGCTACATATTTCGACACATCAGTATGAAGACCGAGCCAATAGAATCGAGCCAATATCCGTTCCCTCGTCTTCTCGGCTCCGAGGTGCCCGCAAAAGGGATATCATCGCTAGCCTCATGACCTCGGTCCGACAAGGCGGGGAACCAACAATTGTGTTACAGGCTGTCCTGTGCCCGCGGCTAGGTTTACCCTATACAGTAATTGCCCCTTGATACTGAAATGTGGATATACTAGCGCCCAGCGCCGTCAACATCCTTACCTTCAATGGACGGACCTGCCCCCAAGCGTGCACCAGTGGCGGGTCGTTATGTTGGCCCCACACTAGGTCCGCTGGAGTACCACGGGTCCGGTACATTGAGAGGGCTGGAATAACCTCTGCCCTAGTCGGCCCAGTAACCTCGCTCTCGGTCACACTGCGTTCCCACTCCCTTCGACTGGCGTTTGTTACCATTGCAGCACTCTCCCACCAGACCCCAGCCTTGTCTCAAAAGCGCTCCCTCCCATTTCGCGGTCCGTCTCTCCTTATTTGTTTTCTAGGGCGGAAAAGAGGGAAAACATTTCAGTGTGAAAAGGAAACACATCACCAATCCGTTCCTTTTTTTTTCCCGCACGTTCGTGTGTGGCTGAGACTGCCATTTTTGTATCAATTCTTTGAATTTTGGCCAGTCTCAGCCCAGAATAACTGGGTGTGGCAACCTTTCCGCCACCCGACTACAAGGTGACGTTTTATCCGTCCTACCGATAAATATACTTTTAATGTGGGGTATGCCGCCCGTGTCTCCATGGATACAGGAGATGGCCACCTGACCTCGTGGCGCCACGACACACCACCAGGAGAGCTGTCCTAATCAAGGTTTGCTCACACCCGTGTCCACTAAAGCATGGGTTTTCACATTCCCTAAAACAACATTAATCACACAAGGCCCCTCCCGACCATTTTCCCCACACTTTCCCGATTCAGGTGCCCAATTGCAGCGGCCACGTCACACTCCATGGCAGCGGGGCATGACCTGGCCAGATGTCCCGGCTGGTGGCACCTAAAACAGATAGGAGGGACAGAGGGGCATAGGGTGTAAATCTGTCCCGCTGCTGGTATGGCAGCGGGGCAGGGGCAACACCTCTACCCCAGCTGGGGGCCAACCTTGGTCTCCATGGGGGAGGCAAGGGGCCCAATGGGGTCGGCTCTCGGAGGTCTGGGTCCGGGAACAAGGGTGGTGGTGGTGGTGTTGGAGGAGAGGGAGGGAGAGGTCGACTGCTGCGAAGGGCAGGGGCCGACAGGATCCCGACCCGGGCAGAAGTCAGGGAGTCCTCGAAATCTTCTGCCGGCTTGACCGCCTCGTCCAGGGTGTCAGGGTTGTGGCGCCGTATCCGCCTGGGTTTGGCGCCGACCACATGGCAGAATTGCTCTACCACAATGGCTTCCCCATCTGTTGGGCGGTCTTCTTCCGGGGTCAGCCAATGCACCATGTGGTCGCACAACCGCTCTGCCACCACCCTGGGGCGTGTCTCGGGGCTCTCCGGTACTCCCTAAACCGCGCCGGTGGGTCTCCGTGGTTATATTCAGGCAGCGGAGGATAGCCTGTTTGACCAGGTCGTGTCGGTGGCGTGATGGTCACTCATGGCTTGGTAGGCTGCCTGAGCCTCCCGATCAGGCAGGGTCCCAACTGGCTGGCCCAGAACTCCAGCGGCCAAGCCGCCCATGGTAGCCAGCCTTTCGAGCAGCCATCAAATACCCCTCTGGGTCATCCTCCGCCGACATCTTCATCGCCCGTGGCTTCGGCGTCGACATCAGCGGTGTTGTGGTAGGGACCGTCGCTGCGGCAACGGCCAGCCCTACCCGTTCAATGAGCGCCGTGTAGCGCTCCTCCCTCCTTCTCTCCTCTGCGTCGCGTCTGCTCTCCAGCGCCTGCAGCAGCTCCGCCAGTGCATTGCGATCCATGATCCCGGATCTGACACCACGTGTGACAAAGTGGTTGGTAAGGGGAACAGGTGTAGCGGTGATGCGATGCAGGAGTGACAGGCAGACAACGGTAATTTGGTGAACAAGTGTTTATTGTGCCGTTTCTTGGTCTGGCGACCGTCAAATAATAAATCCCGGCAGTACACAACAATGTGTAAAGCGGGGGGAGCGTGAATAACACAACATAGTCCTGAACAGAAAACAAAGGCACGGTCACCAGTCCTGGGTGAATCAAGCGTGCAGGTGCTCTGTGCAGTGGTGCTCCGGATAGTGCTTTGTGGCGACAGCTCGGAGGTGTGCTTTAACTGTCTAGTGGTGCGATACAGACAGACAATTAGACAGACAGAAATAACACACAACCGTAACACTTATCACTCTTATTTTCTGAGAGCTCCTCTGTCAGTCCTTCTCTCCTAGCGCTAACCCAAGCGAAGGAAAAGATCAGCATTACCCTGGCCCTATATGTAATCCCGCATGATATCTGGGTAAACGGTTGCAGCTGCCTTATTACTTGCAGCTGCCCCTCGTTTACCTTTCAAGTCAAAACGGTCTTACAACAGAGTCTCGCTTCTTTCCAGGCTGATCCACTTCCCGGTCCCGGAAACGAACTGTCAGGCCAGCCCTTCCAGATACTTCTCCTCCCGTTCTTTAGTGCCCTCACAGGTCGGGAGGAAGATTTATCACCAGAACTCATTATATTTCTGTCACATTGATCTATTAAACCATTTTGGCCATTTTGTTTTAGATTTTGATTTGCCTACTTTTGGGATGTAATTGTTTTGCACCTCTAGTACTACATTTTTATAAGATAGCCATGATTTCTCTGTGGATGTGTTCTCTATTTTGCTCTTATCTACTTCTGTTAGTCTTCACTTCATTCTCTCATAGTTGGCCTTTTTAAAATTGTAAACCTTAGCTTTAATCATTGTGATCTGAGTTTGCCAGTGGTTCTCTGACCTCTGTTTTAGTTATTCTGTCTTCGTTATTTGTCATTTCCACCATTTCAGTTTCATCTGTCATGCTCCCCACTGGGTTTTCCCATTTTATATGGGGTAAATTGAAATCCCCCATTAGTATGGCTTCTCCTTTACTACACTAATTTCTAATGTCATTGTATAACAGATAATTTTGCTCGGTGTCTGAATTTGGTGGTCTTTAGCATGCTTATGCCCATTGAATTTTTGTCAATTTATTTTGACCCATATTGATTCTGTGTTGTTTTTTTCTTCCAGATTTAACACCTGGGCTTCAAGAGTATTTTTGATGTATAGTGCTACCCCTCCGCCTCTTCTATCCTGCCTGTCTTTCCTATACAGTGTATACCCACTAATATTATGTTTGTCTCCATCCCTCTTGGATAACCAAGTTTCTGTAACACCTATCACATCGTAGTTACTTGTTAATGCAGTAGCTTCAAGTTCTAACGTTTTGTTTTTGAGACTTTGTGGCAAAATGGTTGAGTGGATACAGGTGCAGGAGTGATGCAGTGCATAATGAAGCAGACAGAGAGGGTTATAATCCAGTTTGGAAAAGGTTTTATTGTTTTATGTCCAGGTCTGGTGACCAAATAATAATCCCCGGCAATACACAACAATGTAAATAACAACAGGGTTGCAGTCCCAAATGATTAACACAATATATCCGTCCTACAATATACCAACACTGTCACCAGTCCTGGGTGCGTGCAGTAGTGCTCGTGGCGGGTGATTCAAGTTTATTAGTGACATTAGTGCAGTGCTGTTCTGGGTTTTGTGCTGGCCCTTGGTGACATCTCCAGAACGTGTTAGCCGTCTAATAATCACAAACAAGACAATTATAGACAAACAAACAAAACACTCACAATCTGTATATTTCATGGGGTCTCGTACTGTCCTTTCAGGTTCAAAACACAAACCAAAGCGAAGGAACAGATTGCGTCTCTCCGTACCCTTTTATGTCGTCACACGTGACTCCTTGGTAAACGAGTGCAGCCACCCCTCCAATCTGAGACTGCCACGTCGTTTCCCTTCGGGTCAACTTCGTTAATGCAACAGAGTTCCCCCCTTTCTAGCTGGCTGACTTCCCTTGAACCCTGGGAAAGAACTGTCGGACCAGCCCATCTAAGGAACTTTGTTCTCGCTGCTTAGTGCCCTCACAGGTCTGGAGGGAGATTTACTACCAAGAATCATTGTATTTCTGTCACAGACTAATGGCATTTAGATACATTTAATGGCTATCTTACCTTAGTTGTTGCCCTTGTTTTTAATGTAGTCTCCCTTCTGTTTTTTATTATTTCTCCCCCCTTTCTAGTTTAAATGCTTCTGAACCTTCAAGGATCCTTTTTCCGAGTAGATTGGTTCCCTTTTTATTGAAGTGCAGTCCGTCTCGCCTAAATAGATAGTCCTTGTTGTAGAATGTGGTCCAATGTTCAAGGAAGGTGAAGCCTTCCCGTGTGCACCATGTTTTCAGCCATGCATTTAAATTTTTTATTTCCAGCTGTCCATGTTGTCCTTTGCAAGGTGCCGGCAGTATCCCAGAAAATACCACAGTTTTGATCTTGTCTTTTAATTTCCTTCCTAGCTCTCTGAATTTGTTTTGCAGGGATCTTGATCTGTCTCTTCCAATGTTGTTTGTACCGATGTGGATGACTACTTCCGGGTTGTCTCCTGTTCATTCTAGGAGCCCGTCCACGTTCTCAGTTATGTGCTTGACAAAGGCTCCTGGAAGGTAGCACACTGTTGTTGTAAGGGGATCCAGGCTGTGGACTGAATTTGCTGCCTGTCCAGCACTGTTTATGGGGTCCTGGATGATGTTCCTTTCGTTCTCTTGCTGTTGGTTTTGATCATCTAAATTGAGGTGGCTCAAATTTGTTTCTTTTGATTTCTGGTGGTTGTGTTTGACCTAAGTTTCTTTTTTTCCCTGGCTCTGCCTACCTGAATCCAGCTGTTTAGACCCTCTTCTATCTCCTTGGTGGATTTCTGTCTGTTAGGGATGAAAACTTCCAAGAACTCTGGATGTGTCAGCTCCTCAAGATCCTGTTGCTCTGTCATTTGGTACAGCTCCATTTCTAGCTTACTTACTCGTTTAAGCGCTGGATCTTGCAGCACTTTACACACACTTGGTTAAGCTGTGCTGTGTTTTGTCGGATTTTCCACATCATGCAGGTGTCCCAGATTACTGGCTTGAAGGCCTTTTTTTAGTGCAAGTTTAGTTTCTGCAGCTGTCAAACTGCTTCTAAACTGCTCCGTACTTTTCCACGAGTACTTCCCTAGGATGTCGCTCTCCCGCTGTCGCTGTATGAACTGTCTTGCTTTTGTTTGTGCCTGTTTGTGTTGTTACTCCGCTTGTTTCAGAAAGGCGCCGAATTTGAATCAGCTGCTCCGAGTTTTAGTTTATCAGAAAAAGACACACAGTTGTTAGAATTTAAGCTGCAGTAATTTCCCAATTTATTGTATTTTCTGATTTAAGCAGTTAAAGATTGAATTTCTCCTCACTGCTTCAAAACTGCTTCGTACTTTTCCACGAGTACTTCCCCACGATGTCGCTCTCCCTCTCCAGAGAATGCAGGTAGAGACAGCATAGCAGCAGGGGCAGGGGGCGTGGCCGTGGCCCTTGTGTGTGTGCCTTTATTTTACAGCAAGACCTCACAATATGTAACACTTTTAAACTAGAAAAAATATCCCAGGAGTAAAGAATAAGTTGTGTAGGACTTACTTTACCCCAGTGCATTAACTACAAAACAAAAGGAGCAGTTCAAGTTAAACGTTGTTTTGTTTATTCCCGAAATAAATAGTACATTTTATTTATTTATTTATTTATTTATTTTTTCATTACTTGAGTAATGTTTTTCTCATACTGATTTAATTTTGTACCGGACGCATTTTGGAGCTTTTTTTAATTTATTTTTTTTCTGTCTGTTTTCTGGGGTGCACTGCTCACAATATGGTATTTTTGTTTATTTATTTTTAAATAAAGGCTACTTATTTGATCTTTTTAGTAAGAAACTATATCTGTGCAATAACTGTAGATAAAGCATTCCGTATTGAAAGCTACACATTTATTATCATTAATGGATCACAGAGTTATTACTGACAAACCCAACAGGATGTTGTTTTCTATCCGATTTAGTTCCTGAGAAGAATTTTGCCGCAGTTATTATAATTGAGGTGTATTTGCCGCTAATGAAAGCTTGTTTTAACATTGTCTTTATTTCTCCGGCCAAAGACCCACGCTTACACCTGAATTGTCATATTTTCTACATTTTCTTTAAATTCTCAAATTAATAATCAATACCTGAAAAAACAAGGCAGGTGAGCTGCGTTTCCATTGTTGGATGTTTAAGCTACCAGCTACGTATTTGGCTTCCTGTACTTTTCCTCTTTGTTCCGAATTTTGTTAGAGGTACCCGAGAATACTGTGGCTATTGGCAAGCAATTACTTAACATGCTGACGTAGTCAGAAATCAGAGAATGTAATTCTACATAATTATCTCTATTTGAGGAATTGGTGCCTTCATCATGCCCGCTGAATGCCAGTTCTTGCTTGCCAAGGTAAACAACAGAATCAGTCAAGTGTTTAAGAACCTCACGATTTTTTCTTACTTGCTCATTGTGATGTATTGTATCCCTACGCTTCTGCTCATCCAGTTGAACATCAATCCAGGTTTGTCCAAAAGTTTTGAGTGTTACAGTGGCTCGCAAGTGACTTTGGGAATGCTCATGTTTTTGTGCTGACTTCGATAGACATCCTAGATTGCCGTAGCCAGTGTGGTTCCGTGTCGCCTTTTCTGTACTGAACAAAAGACAGTTCCAGCAGTATAATTTTTTTTAATTGACAGCTACTGGTAAGCCACGGATACCTTTCATAATTTGAATGATGTAAGTGGCGAGTATATCCCTTCCCTTCCTGTGTCTGTTTGGGTATTTGTGGTGTATACCTCCCTCTCCATTTTTTCTGAGAAAGTTCTTCTTGAAAATTGATTGTAATTCAAATCGACTACGATGTCTCTGTTGTCTGCTGACTTTTTTTTTCATTTGTAAAAAACAATTCTAAATATTACTTGTAAGTTCTCAATATAATTCTCAATAAGGGTTTCTATAATATTAGCAATGTCGCTTGAAATTCAGCTATTCTTACACCGCTTACCTTAGTATATTTATGTCCCGCCTCACTAATGATTGGGCAGCTGCAAAACCAGGGCAGATGTTTGACTTTCCCATTGGTTAAACTCACAAGACCTTCAACTGAAACTGAGAATACCTTCAACAGTGTATGTCCAGCCTCAGCTCACTTATGATTGGACACCTACGTAGCAAGGGGCTGATCTTTGACTTATGATTTGACTGCTGCTGAGAAAATGGAGGTCATCTATTGATTAATTTTATTTTATATAGAACAATAAAATTCTGCACGATTAAATTGTAAAAAAAAATGACATATACATTACATATAAATACAATACATATAAATACCGTGCACTCCATTTATAAGAATCACATCTGCCCCTCATGATTTGATTCTTATAAGCGATTAATTCTTAAAAGCAGACTGATATGATTACAATTAGCAAAAGCGTGCCTCCGCGCATCAGCAGTTTAAATACAGTGTCAATGGTGCTCAATCACTGAGGACAATACATCAAAACAATCAAAACAAGTCCTTGTAGGTAAGCAACTTTGTTATATTATCACGATTATGTTTACTCAAGGCTGCAGAGTCCTATTTTACTATAGTAGAGCATATTTCAGTTGTGATGCAAATCTCAGTTTTTCACTAAGCGGTGATGCAAAGCTCCGCAATCCCCCTCCCTCTACATGCATATCACACAATAACACTGCTGTACTCAGTATGTATGCAATGAATGTGTATTCACTGTATTAAAACAAATGTTCACGAACAGAGAACACAAATACCTGTGCAGTGCGTATTTATTTTTCCTGCCATGTCGACACAAAACTGCACGATTTGCTTTTTTTCTACTGGGAGTCGCTGCGGACGAGGGACTATACTGCACACACTGTGTACGTGCCTAATCACATGAGATGTGAGCAAATTCAAATTCAAAAACAGCTTTATTTGTTGAACACATCATTGCACTTGATGCAATACTGTATTACATGCAGTCAGTTTGCCCTGAAATCCATCCATCCATCCATCCATCCATCCATTATCTGTAACGGCTTAATCCTATAGAGGGTCGTGGTGATCCGGAGCCTAACCCGGCAGACACAGGGCACAAGGCAGAACTACACCCTGGATGGGACACCAGTCAATCGCAGGGCAACCAAGGGGCAATTTAGAGAGGCCAATCCATTTAGCCAGCATGTCTTTGGACAGTGGAGGAAACCGGAGTACCCAGAGAAAACCCACGCGAACACAGGGAGAGCATGCAAACTCCACACAGACAGACTACTGAGGCCGGAATCGAAACCAGTACCCTGGAGCTGTGAGGCAGCAGCGCTAACCACCTCGCCACTGTGCCGCCCCACACTGTGTGTGTGTGTGTGTGTATATGTACCATAAGACACACCTTCCCTACATTGAAGTATGGTGGTGGCAGCATCATGCTGTGAGGATGCTTCTCATCAACAGGGACTGGGCATCTTGTTAAAATTGAAGGAAGAATGGATGGAGCAAAATACAGGGAAATACTGCAAGAGAACCTGCTTCAGTCCGCTAAAAAACTGAAGCTTGGGAGGAAATTCACCTTTCAGCAGGACAGTGATCCCAAGCACAAGGCCAAAGCAACATTGGAGTGGCTCAAGAACAAAAAGGTGAATGTCCTACAGTGGCCCAGTCAAAGTCCTGATCTCAATCCCATTGAGAATCTGTGGCACTATTTGAAAATTGCGGTCCACAAGCGTCGTCCAACCAACCTGAACAACCTGGAGCAAATCTGCCAAGAAGAATGGGCCAAAATCACTCCAACACTGTGTGCAAAGCTGGTACATACTTACCCCAAAAGACTTAAAGCTGTTATTGCAGCAAAAGGTGGCTCTACCAAATATTAATGTGTGGGGGTTGAATACTTATGCAAGGCACTGATTTTATATATATATAATATAATATAATATACTTTTTAAATGGTCTCAATCCTAAAATTCTAGGTGATGCAAAACTTTTGGCTATAGCTGTTAATTTAAACCCCAAACAGTTATGTATCTCTATATCCACTAAATTGTGCATGGATAATTTGATAGATAACAATAATTAGTCCACCGAATGTGTTTGCACCTGTAGTAGCGCAGTAAACATTAATCGGCAAAGGAATACAGTGCTTAATTCAGACGAACTCACAATTTGAGTCATGTTAAAAACAAACAAAACATAGCCCTAAACCTACCATAAGCAGGCAATGGTAATAATTCAGTCTGGGCTACTGCAAGATGTTTCAGTGGTTGACTGTAAACACAGATGCTGTTTTTCCCATCCCTTTTAGAGTGAGTTTTGAGATACTGGTGACCTTGGATATAATGTGTCTAGCTTTTATTAAAATAGCTGATTGAAAATTTGCTAAATCGACCATTTTGAAAACGGCGTAAAACAGTTTGGGTTATGTAATATAGCTGAAGCAAGTAAAACACAACCTGTCAAGGCCTGTGGATATTTATTAGATGTAGTGTCTTATAAATTGAATCCATGTTGAAAATATGATATTATAATGGCAATGTTATCTATAATCTCAGCATAACACGAATGCTTTCATGAAGTCTGTCTGCCTTCAGCTTAAGGAATGATAACAATCGGAAGCACTATTCTGTACAGAACAATGTCTCTTTGCATTGTTTTATCTTTTTGATGCTGTCTTTTATAAATTATGTTATAAGAATGAATATGAGCATGCAATTTCTTTCTCCAAAAACAATTTGTTTGAATATTTAGCTACTACTGGTAGTAGCAAAGTTCACATAAAAAGCAATGAAAAAAAAACTATTTTAGTTTCAATTTAAACAAGACTGTGGCATATTGCAGCTTTTAAATTCTGTTTTTTGTTCACCCGGCAATAACTACAATACATACATTTACGATAGTTTAGAATGTCAAGCTGTCACATGTTTAAAACCTCACAAAATGGCACACTTTTTTTCTCTGAACTGCTTTCTAAAGCATTCAAGTTAATGTGCTTGTTCATAGCTAGAGCAGTACATCTTGACCTTTAGGCCTGGTGTTGAAAGTGAAACAAGCAGAAGCTGAGAGCTGAGAATGCCTGCAAGTATTCAAAAGAAGAACTGGAACATTTCACAAAGTTGAATTTTAGACCCGAAACTGCCTTCTTTCAGTTAAGCCACTGTTGCGTTCCTAGTTCCTAGGCAGAAAAGGCACGAATTTCACATGTTGCGTGCATGTATTGATGTCTGACTATATTTGTTTTTCCTTATTTGCATTTTGAATGTTGCTAATCTTTCGGAGTAGTGTTTTATTACACACTTGTAACAGGTGGCCAGTGAGAATCTTGCTTTTGAATTGGAAAGGTCTGCCAGGTTAAGTTTCCAGCTGGCAAAGCCGTTTTCATCTTCATTTTATATTCTACCAAATAAGTTTATTCCTTTCTTGGGGGGTATGTATACATAATCTTTAAAGACATTTACTGAATGCAATAGTTCAACTGAGAAATTATTCAAGCTTACACTGTACTTGGAGTCTTAAGCATTGTAGTGTTTATCTTTGGCTCAGTGGGTATTTTACAGCATGACTGGAGTGTAAAACAAGGATACTGCTTAGCATTACTTAGTCGACTCATCTTTGTACCGTTGACTGATTTTTTTTTTTAGCCTTGCTTGATGATCATTTAATATCTGACTGAATTGTCAGACCATGGGTTTGTTCCCCTTGTATGCCTGACTCAGCCTAGCTAATCATCTGAAATTAGTATTCTGACTTGCTGTCTAATAAGTGGGTAATCCTACTAGAACTTCACATTGCTAATTACGTTAATTATACTTTGCTTGTCATAGCAAACAACTATTTCAGTTTGAAAACATCCAATAGAATGTACAGTATTGTGTATTGTACAGTGTACTTTTGTGTTGTAAAAGTATATTTAGAAGTTATACAGCTATTTCAAACCTGTCATTTTACTCCTCTGTTGGGACTTTTTCACAGATTGTTCTTCTTGTAGTCCGTTGCATCAGGGTTGTAATCCAGGTTCAGACATGATGTGTACAGTAGTCCATCTAAGACCAAAGACGCTCAGTGATAGGCTTCTTATGTCCATCGTTCAGGGCGGGAGCTGGTTGGTTAATAAGCAGGTACTTAGAACTAGTTTGGAATGTTGACTTGGTTCCTTTTTTTGAAGCAGTGAAGCAGAAGTAAAATCTGCAAGGAGTAATCGATACATTGTCCTGTCTATTAGCTTCATGAAAAAATACCATTAGAAAATCAAATTCACCTTTACCATAATGTGTGCATCTTTCACATAGGAGAATATAAGATATAGGCTATAAAATTATGGCAATACATATTAGGTAGAATTTCCTTAAAGGGTTTTGTTAGTCTCTATGTACTTTAATATGTGTTCTTTCAACACCCAGAGTAGGAGACCTCCCGTGTACAGTAGTGACTGCTAAAGCATAACAAAGTAAGTTTTACAGAATTCTAGTATTTCCTGTGTTCACCCAGTGGGTGGCATTCTGAAGCCTGCTCTGTGCTGAAAGCCCACAGGCCTGGGAAGGACCGTATTCTTATGGCCTCTCCTTACTGGAATTTTCTAAACTTTGCATAGTTTCATGAGCAGAATGTGTTTTTAATCTCTTCCAGTAATGTATATATCAATGATAAAGAGTAACTTCCTTTGAATGGGGCCAGTGTATGTGTCTGTCTAGATTACACACTATTAGGGAGTTAGTTACCCTTTCATTGATGTGTAGCCACTTTATTAGAAACTCCCCAAGTTTGCATGTGTGCTGAAACAAGTGGCATGAAATTAGCTGTGTAGTATTTGTGAGCCTTTATTTATAAAACTCACACAATGTCTGAGAAGCAATTTTGAAAGTGGATGCATCTGTATTCCAGTCTGAAACTACACCTATAGAGCATGCTTTAAGATGCTCTTGACATAGCTGTTGGTAGAAGCTTAGGCACACCTGAGCTTAATTAGAGCAATTTGTGCATTTTCTTGTACAGCCCATTAGGACTTAGGGAAGGCAGGAATGGCTCAAATTGCTATGCAATATGGAGGACCTTGAAGGCAACTGCTGTTCAGAACATTTGGTTGGAAAGGAATGGTTAATTAGAGGGTGGAACATTTTGACAAAATAAATATAGTATGAACAAACACTGAATGCAGATAGTGAGCAAGCTGTGTCTGACCCAGAGAGTTACAGCATACATGTTAAGGATTTGACCACTTTTTTATTTTAGAAACTAACCTTCCAAATAGTGTGTAGTTTTATGCACAGTCATGGGGCTAAGTATTACTTGGCCCCTTTTGTTGTTCTCACATATTTGTATGGCGGATCCGTTGGCGAATAAACTAAACACAACTAAGTATAGAATTAATTTTCTAACACTTTAGTGGTAGGCTACTTGCTGTCAGCATTATATTGTATGTTTCTTTGCTAAGCTCAGATCACTCATTTCATACACCTGTATATAGATGACAGAAAAACAACGTTGAAAAACAAACCTGTGTTTTTATGTAGTAGATTATATGGGGGGCATTACAGCTATGGCCAAATTTTTTGCATCACGCCCTATAGAACTATTAATGTTACGTTGACATATTGAAATTCCATATCACTTTGTAGTTTTACACAAATTGAAAAATGTGACATTTCGATATCTAACATGAAATACTGTACTACTATTGTAGTTTCCGGTAGAATTTTTGAGATACCAGTTTGTAGTTTCTAGATTGCATGATGTTAAATAAAATATTGAAATTATGTTCATATAGTTTAGTTTTTTTAAAAATTATATCTGCATCCGAATATTCTACTAGGTGATGCAAAACTTTTGGCCATACATGTAAATTGTATTTGAGTACATAGCCTACGGTGTGGTAATGACAGCTACTGTACCGCACAGTGCATACCGCTCCTCTGTGTCCGGGTGCAGACTAGCAGTACCGCACCGTGAAAATGCCCAGCGGTGCCGCGCCACGCCTGTGTGTCTCGGGCTTTACAGAAAGTCATATGAGTCTGTGTTGGTGAGACCAAGTCCAAAGCAATGGATAGGCCTGGCCTGAAGTTGACCAGATTTTTAGAATCAAATGTTAACGTTAAGCTTTTAACCTAGTAGACCTGCCAGGCTGAATGAAGGGTCATCCCGAGTACTTGGTGGAAAGTGTTTGGCGAAAAGAAAATCTGTTCTAGCTCCCGTTTGATCATGTTTTTTATTTTAAATAAATATATATTTTTTCGCAAAATGCCTCTACAGTACTTAACACTTGTTACTGTAAATTGATCATACCGGGGAAAAGTGCAAATGTTTAAGTAGTGTAGGCTTAATAGTAGATTCCTTGTATTTTCAATTATTCTTCATTTTTACATACCATAGTCTAAAGTGTGTGTGTGTGTATATATATTGTGAAGGATTTAACTTGTTTAAAGGTTCTTTTGTCCCTTTGAAACAGACCCAGACACAGAAATTGACGTTTTTAAGCACTTTCGTGCAGATTTTATTATTTATAAAAATAAAAACGACAAAACAAAAACAAACACTAACTCCCACATGGAGTACTACATTTCTCTGGCAGGGACAGAAATTAACCCTATCCCTTCCAATCCTCAACACATTTCTTCTTTCAGGCAGGGATCCACCCTGCCACAAATTATATATATATATATATATATATATATATATATATATATATATATATATATACACACTACCGGTCAAAAGTTTTTTCCAGTTTTTATTGAAATTTACGCAGTTTAATGTTTTACTCTGAAATTAAAGCATAGAACAAATAAACAATTTGAGATAAAAAAGAAATCATGGAATCGTTTTGTTTAACAAAATTTAATCTAAATTTTTGACTCATCAAAGTAGCCACCTTTTGCAGATATAACAGCCGAACACACTCGTGGCATTCTTTCTACAATGGAAATCAAATATTGTTCGGAAAGTTCTTCCCAACACTTTTGCAGAAGTTCCCACAAATGTGTTGCACTTGTAGGTTGCTTTGCTTTCACCCATCTGTCCAGTTCATCCCAAACCAGCTCGATGGGGTTTAAGTCTGGAGACTGTGCTGGCCATTCTATGATTTGAAGCCTACCGTCTTGTTCTTTTCTTCTAAGGTAGTTCTGACATAGCCTGGAGGTATGTTTTGGGTCATTATCTTGCTGTAGGATGAACCTCTGACCAACTAGGCGTATACCAGAGGGTATTGAATGGCGCTGCAAAATGCTGTGGTAGCCGTTTTGGTTCAGGATGCCACTCGCTCTGTGCAAGTCGCCGACTCTGGATCCAGCAAAACAGCCCCAGACCATCACGCTTCCTCCTCCATGTTTGACAGTTGGTGTCACACACCGAGGAACCATCCTTTCGCCTACTCGACGGCGTACAAAAACCCTGCGTGATGAACCGAAGATTTCAAATTTTGATTCATCGGTCCATAAGACCTTCTTCCAGTCTTCAGTAGTCCACTGGCGGTGCTTCATGGCCCAGGCAAGCCTCATTTTCTTATTTTGCCATCTTAGCAATGGCTTTCTTACTGCCACTCGACCTGAAACTGAGACTTGCTTACTTCGACCAGTGTTAAGCTGTGCTTGAAGCTGTTGTCCTGTGAGCCGCCTATCACGCAAGCTGTTGACTCTCAGAAACTTGTCTTCTGATTCTGTTGTGGCTTTGGGTCTGCCAGACCTCTTCCTGTCAGAGTTTCCTCCAGTTTCCAAGTGCCTTTTGATGGTGTAGGAAACTGTACTCACTGACACCTTGGCTTTCTTTGCAATTTCTCTAAAGGAAAGACCTACACGTTTAAGGCTTATAATGGTCTGTCTGTCTTCCTTTGTTAATTGCCTTTTTCTCGCCATTATGATAGCAATATACTACTTCCTGCAGTACAATACTGTCCAAATAATGCTTAAGAGGGTGTAGTAACACAGTCTGTTCCAACACTGCTTTTATACAGACAGAGGGTTTGTAGTAATCAACAAAAGTTGAGACACCTGTAGGAATTGTTAGCATCAACTTTCAAGGCTTAATTTACTTCCATTGCTGCAGAACAGCTGTAAGTTGTTAACCCATTACTTGTTCCCTGAAAAGGCCTTTTGTATAACTCTGAAATGTACATTATTTTTCAGTTTTTGGTAACCTAAACTTTTTTTTTAACCTCTGGCAGTTTACCGCTTACCTTTGTACCATTTCAGGTTATTCACTGGACTTGAACTGCTTAAATTTCAATAAAAACTGGAAAAATGGGGGTGTTCTAAAACTTTTGACTGGTAGTGTATATACACACAATATTGAATATAAACAATAATAAGTTGTTGTCATGCAGTCAAAAACCTATAAATACCTCCAATGTTTTAATTCAAACACATGCTCCCTTGAGAAAGATATGTACAACATATTGAAACGTTGGGCAGTTGGCTCTTTGAGTTAATATATACATATATGTGTGTGTTGTTTTTTGTGTAATCCCACGTCAGGTTTAATCGTCCTCTGGTATTATTATACCCTGCACATCCCTGCCTGGGGGAAATAGTGGAGGCAGGTGTGTGTCCTTACATACAGTATGTTACACTTGAATGTCACTAACATGCTTGTTGGGGGTATTTGGAGAAGCTGCTTTTCAGTGCTTCACTCAGCTGATTAGGATGTGCTGAATGAAAAGTGCTACAACTCGTGTAAAGTTTTTTTAGAGAAGCTGCACATATCGTGAGGAATACCATTTATAGGTTTGATAAAACCTACATCAGTAAAGTTTTGTGTCATCAAGTCTCTGAAATATATATGAAAAAATACTACTTGTGGTTAAAATAAACTAATAAAAATCAACTTTTTTTTATTTTGGAGGGGGTTGTTCAATGCCTTAAGTGTGGTTAGAAATGATCAAGGCACAAGCTGTGAAATACTTTAGGGGATGGCAGATGAGAAGATTATTTCAACATTAACCACTTGACTGCTACTGCAGTTACCACATACATCATCATGGTACTGTAATTGGATAAAGAGAGATTTCTTCTTTCCTTTTCAAAAAGGTAACTAGTATTTTTTAAAGTGACTGTTAAGGGATGCAATGCAATCTCCACCATTCATTCCGGATAGCTGAAGCATTGGTTCTGGGTTGGGTTTTGAATGTAAGTGCACTATTAGTACGATCAGCAGTAAGCGTGGGATTAAAATCCTATAATGCAATCTTATCACCTAGCCTATTTAAGCACTTGTATTAAGTTCATAGTTACTCCTCTCTCATTGTTAACAGTTTCCATTGGTTTGAACTGGCTTGAGTTTCAGCTCTTCTTCCAACTGACCTTGTTAAGCTTCATTCTCGAAGACTGTTGTCCTTTACAGTCTGTTCTGGGTATATCATCATTTCATATGGGAAGTTGTTAATTCTCTATGGAAACATACAGTACTATGGGTTTTGATTGACATACAACCCTGCCAATAAAAGGTATAGCCAAGAGGTGGATAAACAGAAATGTACTTTCTTTATAAAGTAAATCCTTGCGTAGATATAAATGAGTGTAGTTTCATTTCTGGAGAAGTGCTGGCAGTTTGATAGATATGCTTTTAATTCATCTTGTTCCCTTGACTTCTTTTGCAAACTGAAGCAAGATACATAATGTGTGAACTGACAGGATGAGAGGACAGCGATTAACTTCCTGATGCAATGTACACAGGTGAAATCGCTTTTGCAATTTAGGTGTAAATTGAAAATCCAAGTCAACATAAAACATGTAACCCCAAAGAAGAAAGCTTGTTGTAGTAAAAGTGATGTTTGAAATTTTTTAAAAAAAGCAATTGTGCTGTAGTGGCTGTAAACAGTATTAGTCTTGTTGGCAGAGCTGACCTGGTCAGTGAACAAAGTGAATTGATAGAGCTCCATAAGAGCTGACACTTAAATACAGATTAAAAGAAAATAGTACAATAGTATTTTAGACCACTTTTCGCTTTTAGTAAATTCAGAAAAAAACAAAACAAACAAAAAAAACATACAGTTCTGTCTATGAAAGATAACTTCACCCAATATGGCATTAGAAAAAAACTACAGTGAACAAGGCACAATTGAAACGTCTGTCTACTTGACGTTACTTTTTTACCTTAGAAAAACAACTGGGGTGTGTCAGTGTCTGTCTGTTTTGTTAATGTTCTTCCTGTTCTTTAAGAGTCAAAGCATATATAAAGCTGGAACTCGGAAGGCTTGTAGATATTGAGAGCCATTTATCAAATGTTTAGTTACCACCATAAATAGGCATGGCATAATAATCAGTCAGACAGGGACTGCGGTGGCTTGCCTGTAGTGGTATTCTGTGCCCAATTCTTGCATGCAGTAAACTTGAATTATGTTGTACTTTACAGGCACATTTAATAACGTTAATTAACAAGAGGAGGAGGTATTTAATAGAACTAGATACTCAAAGCTGCAGAATCCCATCCCTCCCATCTAATTTTATTATCAAACATGCAAAAGGATCCTGTATTTAGGTAATTGTATGAGTGGAAATGTGTTACTCTAACTTATTCAGGACCGTGCCAATAAAAGTTGAAAACCAGTGATGAACACTGCAGCTCACTGTATACAGTGCATTATTTCACCCTTCAGCAATTCATGAGTTTGACTAATTCATGGTTAGACCACGTTTTCTGTAAGTGTTACATGTCCTTTACTGTACGAGTGCTCCTCACTAATTCACTTACCTGTCTATTTCATATTTGTGTAAATTGTATAGTGAAATAAGAAGAGTGTACTATATTCAATTTATTTTACTTTAATACTACTGCATCATAGTGGGTGTTTTCTGACCTAATCTTTTGTTTGTGTGATTTCCATTCTCCTTCAGTAGTTTTTAATTGCATTAAGAGCAGGTAGATTCAAATTTGCTTTTCTCACATTATATATATATATATATATATATATATATATATATATATATATATATATATATATATATATATATATATACAGTACTGTGCAAAAGTTTTAGGCAGGTGTGAAAAATGCTGTAAAGTAAGAATGCTTTCAAAAATAGACATGTTAATAGATTATATTTATCAATTAACTAAATGCAAAGTGAGTGAACAGAAGAAAAATCTAAATCAAATCCATATTTGGTGTGACCACCCTTTGCCTTCAAAACAGCATCAAGCATCAATTCTTCTAGGTACACTTGCACACAGTTTTGAAGGAACTTCGGCAGGTAGGTTGGCCCAAACATCTTGGAGAACTAACCACAGTTCTTCTGTGGATTTAGGCAGCCTCAGTTGCTTCTCTCTGTTCATGTAATCCCAGACAGACTCGATGATGTTGAGATCAGGGCTCTGTGGGGCCATACCATCACTTCCAGGACTCCTTGTTCTTCTTTACGCTGAAGATAGTTCTTAATGACTTTCGCTGTATGTTTGGGGTCGTTGTCATGCTGCAGAATAAATTTGGGGCCAATCAGATGCCTCCCTGATGGTATTGCATGATGGATAAGTATTTGCCTGTACTTCTCAGCATTGAGGAGACCATTAATTCTGACCAAATCCCCAACTCCATTTGCAGAAATGCAGCCCCAAACTTACAAGGAACCTCCACCATGCTTCACTGTTGCCTGCAGACACTCATTCGTGTACCGCTCTCCAGCCCTTGGTGAACAAACTGCCTTCTGCTACAGCCAAATATTTCAAATTTTGACTCATCAGTCCAGAGCACCTGCTGCCATTTTCCTGCACTCCAGTTCCTGTGTTTTCGTGCATAGTTGAGTCGCTTGGCCTTGTTTCCACGCCGGAGGTATGGCTTTTTGGCCATAAGTCTTCCATGAAGGCCACTTCTGACCAGACTTCTCCGGACAGTAGATGGGTGTACCAGGGTCCCACTGTTTTCTGCCAATTCTGAGCTGATGGCACTGCTGGACATCTTCCGATTCGAAGGGAAGTAAGCATGATGTGTCTTTCATCTGCTGCAGTAAGTTTCCTTGGCCGACCACTGCGTCTACGGTCCTCAACGTTGCCCGTTTCTTTGTGCTTCTTCAAAAGAGCTTGGACAGCACATCTGGAAACCCCTGTCTGCCTTGAAATTTCTGCCTGGGAGAGACCTTGCTGATGCAGTATAACTACCTTGTGTCTTGTTGCTGTGCTCAGTCTTGCCATGGTGTATGACTTTTGACAGTAAATGGTCTTCAGCAACCTCACCTTGTTAGTTGAGTTTGGCTGTTCCTCACCCAGTTGTATTCCTCCTACACAGCTGTTTCTGTTTCAGTTAATGATATTGTTTCAACCTACATATTGAATTGATGATCATTAGCACCTGTTTGGTATAATTGTTTAATCATACACCTGACTATATGCCTACAAAATCCCTGACTTTGTGCAAGTGTACCTAGAAGAATTGATGCTGTTTTGAAGGCAAAGGGTGGTCACACCAAATATGGATTTGATTTAGATTTTTCTTCTGTTCACTCACTTTGCATTTAGTTAATTGATAAATATAATCTATTAACATGTCTATTTTTGAAAGCATTCTGACTTTACAGCATTTTTTCACACCTGCCTAAAACTTTTGCACAGTACTGTATATTTCCCCAAAGTCTGTATTATGTACCTTTAACTGAGTTCAGGAGTTGCAATTCAGTTATAGTTCCCTGCCTCACATAAATGTAACTTAGACTACATCAACCAATGTGTATGTATAAAAGTAAGAGGCAGCACCATCTAGTGACCTGCCACAGTTGGCTTTTGTTTTACAGGCAATACACAACAGTTGTTTAGATATTGCTTGTAACAGGATAGCATCAGGAATGAGACTCTGAGACCAGAAAGCTGCAGTTTAAAACGCTGGTGCGCACGTTTATTAACAAACAAACAAAACCACACAAAGAAATAAACAGGCACAAGGGCCAAAATAAAAGGTTGAACAAAACAATTAGGCTGTCAGGCTGGGCATTCGCCTTCGACTAAGTTCTGCAAAACATAAACACAACACCCCAGCACTCCTCTCAAGCACCAACTCCCAAAGAAAAGAAGTTCTGCCTTTATATCCCATGTGGCTGGAGCCTAATTAATCATCAATTATTCAATGAAGACCCCAGCCACATTCCCACATGTGTTCTGGCAGGGAGGATGTTAACCCCCTCCCTGTATGGCAGGCAACCATACTTGAAGAGCAGCTCATAGTCTGTGCATCTTAAGAGACAAAAAAACAAACAAGCAAACAAAAAAAACCCCACAGTATTTGAGCAATTGAGCAGCTGCAATAAGAACAACTCAGAATTACATACATCATTAAAATGTGAGGGAGAAAAAAAAATTAAGCTACTTACTGTTACAGATGCAGCCTACTGCATTGTCCAGAATAAAGAAGGATGAAACACAAAAAGTCTATTATATGATGCCCTTAAGGCCTAGACACACCAGCGCTTCGCTTTTTTTTTTTTTTTTTTTTGACACATGGTAGACAAGTCCATACCCAAGCGTCAATTCCCTTTTCCGGCTAAAAAAAGGACTTTATTAGTTTCCCTTTAGGGTGAAACTGTCTACCCTTCCCCCACTGTTGCTCTTACCTGATACAAAGAAATTAGGCAGGAGGAGGAGGTGGCGGAAGAAGAAGATATTCTTTTATTAGGCAGTTCATGTAAAAAAAAAAAAAAGTTGTGTACAGTACATACGTTTAATTTTCCATTTGACTTGAACTTCTTATAAAGGGAATTCAGATAGTCTTTTTAATCATCTTTAGATAAATCTTTAGGTTCTTGTTTATTACACGATGTGAAGCAACGCCCTAGTGTGTGAAGGTACATAGAAATCCATTATATCAAAAAGTGACGCTAGGTGAAGCAAAGCGACGTGACACACTGGTGTGTCCGGGCCTTTATTCATGATTTGACAAATAGATTAAATGGATTACTATCACACTAAAGGTTGTTACTTACAGTACAGAAAAAGTGGGGCAGAATGTATGATGTTTATCCACATTGTACTGTTGTAAAAGTGATTGCTCATTCTTTTCAGTAGAAGGCTTGTTCTGTCGCAGCCCCATGAGTGAACCAAACAGAAATAGTGTTCCGCGCTGAATCAGTAGGAATCCATCCGATACTATATTTTATGTATACTGAACTGTATAAAACCATGGCTAATAAAAGGTAGGGGAATTGCTGAATCATTTTTGTGTAACTGCATGTCACATTCTTGGATATAAAAATGATT
Organism: Acipenser oxyrinchus oxyrinchus; assembly: GCA_030684275.1. Lineage (NCBI taxonomy): Eukaryota > Metazoa > Chordata > Actinopteri > Acipenseriformes > Acipenseridae > Acipenser > Acipenser oxyrinchus. Next base: position 43,539,287 of record CM060255.1, on the reverse strand, counting down.
ATTCTCTTGTGATGAATGTTCTTTAAAAAACCATTATAAACATGGTCTGCTTATTCAAGAGTTTGAAATGGTCATTTCTTGCACAAAATAGGGTTATATCTAGGGAAATGTTTGCCTGGATATGATGAAAGTTTGCATGGACACTTACTTGAAGATATTGATAATACACTTCACTGTACAGTATAGATATTTAAAACCGCAGGTCCATGTGCTAATTCGTCTGCTTTGATCTGATGAATAAATCATGCTTGGTGAATTTGGCTTGGTGCCTTTTTTTTTTTCTTCAGCAAAAATGCCAATTCTTCCCTTTGCTTTTGAGTTGTCAGGCCTGCTAAAAAAAACATCCTTAAAAATAATTGTACTGTCAGTGGGAGAGATTAGGAACCACAAAGGATAAGGATTATCTAATAGGCATACAATGGGTGGTACTAATGGGAGATGAGGGTCCACTGCAATTCAAGCAGAATGACCATAAAGAAAGCAATTGTTCATACAGATTGTTACAATGTCAAGTCATACATTTTTTCTTCATTGCATTTTATTTTTATATTTTACAGTTATTATTGCAGTATGATTGTTGATGTGTGTGATCAATCATGAATTCCAGCTGCAGTTGATAATACTTTCTGTGGGTTGCTGCATCTGGTTTGCAACTACTCTAGTACATCCTGTTGGCAACCAGCAGAATACTAAAATTACACAGAACATACAATCTAGAGATTAAGGCACACCCATAGTGCATCAGCATGTTCTATAGAGATTAAGGCACACCCATAGTGCATCAGCATGTTCTATAGAGATTAAGGCACACCCATAGTGCATCAGCATGTTCTATAGAGATTAAGGCACACCCATAGTGCATCAGCATGTTATATAGAGATTAAGGCACACCCATAGTGCATCATCATGTTCTGTGAGTGACAAAAGTTATCAAAGTCTTGTACTATAAGTAGATGGTTTAAATGGTAACAATAAAACTGTTTCAAACAAGCAATATTTCTGTTACCTCTTTACAGATCTGTAAGAGAAAACCAGATATTTAACTGTTAAAACAGTCAGTGCCAGTGCCTTTCTCAATTGAACAGATTGGAAAACAGCAAAACAAAAAAAACAAAAAATCTGCTCATGCTGATTTCCAGCTAAAATCACTTTGTTATTTATGGTCAGGGTCAAAATGTCCTTTTATTTTTTCACTGACTGTCCTTAAATTTATGGAAGTTTGGCAGTTGTCAGCTTCAAGCAAATTTACTATCCTGCATTCAGAGAGAAGAGTTTTGCTATTACTGTTCCCCCATTTGGCAAGTATTTTGTTATGTGGATAAGGACAGACTTATCTGAATTCCATGTTATGCCAATAGCATAATTCAATGTTACACACTACACAATGTGTTAGCTAAAGCATATCAATTGGGCCAAATGAATATGACTTCAAATTGGATTTACATTGTAAATATTTCAGAAAAAGCAGCAATATTTCCTTTGACAGTAATCGGTTACAGTCCCCTAAATAATGTGGGGGTGCAAGCTTGCAGTTAACAGTAATGGACATGAGTCCAGGGATGAACCCGTCTTCTAAGGTTGTGACTAAATCAATTCAAGCCTTTCCTGCCCACCTTTGGTGTCTTTTAAAAACAGCAACGATTTGAAATAAAACAATTAAAAAATTAAACTCGACTTCTGTAAACTCCTTCAATATTTGTTCAAAGGTTAGTGGAGCTCCCTTTGTCATCAGTGTGCTTTGGAGGTAAAGGGCAAAGGAAAAATGTTTTTCAACTCATTCCATATCTCGCATACAAACCACCCTGCCCTAAAAGGATTGTGTAATGTGATATTTTGCAATGTGATACTTCTGTATTGTGATATTTTTGTGACAACTGTAAGTCGTCCTGGATAAGGGCGTCTGCTAAGAAATAAATAATAATAATGAAACAGAGTCCTTTTGTCTATTATATGATTCTTCTGAATATCACTCATAGCAGAGACCTAGATGTAGTCAGGCATTATAATTACACCACTGTATGTCGTTTTGAAATGTGATAGTAGACTTTCTATGAATGCAGTGTTCTCTGTGAAGAATTAGATTACTGCACACCAATAAGACAGAATATAGGGATTCTTCAGACTGAAGAACTTGTTCAGACTTGTTTACTTCATTAATCCATGTTCATCTGACTGGAGGTTAACTAACTATCAATGCTAATTACTCTAAATCATCAGTATGTTATAAGATAATATGCACTCAGTGAAGTTACCAAACCAAAAAAAAAAAATCGTTTACTAAATAATTTAGTATAATGTATCCATTTTTATAGTTCTATGGTGACAGTAATAACACTTTGATGGGCCATTATTCTTGTAACGTGCTACATAATTCACCTTTTAATAATCATTCTTATTTTTTTCTTTGACTTGTTGCAGAAACTGGGCTAACGACCCTGAATGTAAGTTCTGCTGACCATGGCTGACCATACACCCCCTCTGGAAACCACCCAGCATCTGAACACCGACATGCCTCTCCTGCCTCCGCCCCCTCCCCCCATGGTGAATGGAGATGGAGCTCAACAGGTGAGAAATATTTGTATATGTTTGCTGTGACTTCAATGAGAAAATAAAAAGCACATTTTAAACTAAACTAGCTGCCTCCAGCAGAGTGAGTCATAAGCTCGGGGCCATGGAGAACCGAGTGACCTGGAAACCATTATTATTATTTTTTTTTCATTTAGTAGTCGCCAATTATTTTCTCCCAATTTAGAATGTCCAATTATTTTTAGGCTCAGCTCACCGCTACCACCCCTGTGCTGACTCGGGAGGGGCAAAGATGAACACACGAAGCGTGTGCCGTCAGCCGCCTCCTTCTTTACACACTGCAGGCTCACCATGCAGCCACCTCAGAGCTACAGTGTGGGAGGACAACGCAGCTCTGGGCAGCTTACAGGCAAGCCCGCAGGCGCCCGGCCAGACCTCGGGGGTCGCTGGTGCGCGGTGAGCCGAGGACACCCTGGTTGGCCCTATATAGTAGTCTCTGACTAAGAGAACACCTCTCGGGAAGCAAGCAAAGTGTTCTCCAAGACAAGTTGATCACCAGGCACAATATGAGTCAATAAATAAATACATATTTATTACTTGTCACGAGACATCTTTACATGCTATTTTGTAGCAATCAGCTTACAAAACGAGGCAATGATATGACAGGGGTCCTGGAAAGATTTGAATAAACCAATCAGTGTGCCTCAAGACACTCACTCACATTTGAAACAATTGAATAAACCATTTGAATTTAAGTTTGATGATGATGAGTTATTGTATTACAAAACAGTACTGTATCAGCAGTGCCAAAAAGGTGTTCTTTTAAGCAAAGTTCCTGTTTCTTTAGGCGGAGCATTTACAATGGGGAAAAAAATCAGTTTCACCACAAGGTTGTTCTCTTAGGCGAAGTGTTCTTTTAAGAGGTGTTCCTATATGCAGAGACTACTGTACCACTCTTTCATGGGAGACAAATGCATCCTACAGTACATGCAATTTAAAGTGCCAGCCTGAAATGTATTCTCAGAGTTCTGGAATGTGATAAGGCTCTGCTCTCAGTGAATGTCTGAAAACTGGTCACCCAAGCTTGATTGAATCAGGAGGCAGTGGTCTGAGCAGCATTCACCCCAGACAGGAGTAATAACCCTAAATGGTGAAGTGGGCAGGGAAAAGAAACACTTGTACATTGATCCCAGCGTTTCTCTGGTCACGTGACAAGACACTCCAACCGAGCTTGATCAAGCAAATAAACATAAGCATCCATAGTTGGTCACAAAAATGTATTAATAAGGAACTGAAAAGATTGAAGGCAGCAGCTACTGATCAGCTTATGTGCAGGCGTTCGTCAATGATGACTGACAAAGGTAAGGAACTACAACCAGAACAGAGCACATGTAGTTATACAGATGTGTTTAAGTTGGTATAGTTATTTTATTTGTAACACCGCTTCACTGTGTGGTTATTTATTATTATTTTTTGTTTACCTTCTTACTAAAACACACACATAGGCATACAGAACTTTAATAGCTGGCATTCCTGTGAATGATGACTTAAAACAAGCATTCTGCCCTTTCTGTGCTTTAAATACCAACAAAAGATATTCAGCTTTAGTCATCATCTAATTGCCACGCGCACTGAATATGCATGGACCCTCTGGAAGCCGAGCTGTGTCAGGAGCTTGCACTTCATTTTGTTCACTGGAGATTAAGGGGAAAACTATTTTTATCTCTTTATCTATCTATTTTTATTTTTTTCAGGTGGAAGATGTAATTCCAACTGTTTTGGCCACTGTGATCGGAGCCATTGCTTACAGAATCTAGAAAGGGCTTCATGCTAAACACGTGTTTCAAATCACTTCCCACGTGGTGTTCACCCTCTCTAGGGGTGCTGGACTCTGGATGGGGTCAACATAAAATATTCTATACACTGAACTATAAAAGCACACTAAAAGACCCCATTTTGACCCCGTCAACCATTTTGATTCCCATCTCAGGTAGGGAAGAGGGTGACCAGCGTCTGAGAAATGATTCTAAGGGTGAATGAGATTAATTTAGCATGGTGGTTGCTTTTTTACTTCTCAGGTTGAGTGAACCTGACAAACCCTGGCATTCACTTTCAACTATAAAGCCACAAGTAATAAGTAATCGAATGGTTTGCATAAAACAATGAACTATGGTGTTCTCAAGCAGTTAAACATGAGGTAGCAAATTACTTTCTATGAGTTTAGACAAGTGTATATTTCTTGTACTTCTCTTTTCTGTTTTGTATTTACTTTAAGAATTTAGAACAAACAAAAACAATTAGGTTATTCTATATTTGTATGGTGTCAAAGAGAAACTGGCTCTAATGACTATAAACAATGTACCGCATTACTTAATTAACGCCGCCCTCGAATTAACGCCTGACTCAGATACCAGCTTTTAAAAGCGCGCTCTCAATAAGGAAGCGTAAAGGTATTTTTTCTACCCCTTCTCAAAAAATAAAGAAATCGCAACTCTGCCTATGTACATGACACCCCGAAGAGACTACAACCTCAATCCAGCATGTAATAAACTAATGTACACCCACCTTAGTAAGCAAATGTTATTTTATAGTACAGTCCTGACAGACAACCCAAGATGAACTACTTACAGCACAGCAGTCCTTCACGTCCATTTTTTCCAGTAGAGTTCAGTGCCAACACAGCAGGGGATAAAACAAGGGCTGTCTGTTTACCTCGTCGTCAACTTGGATGGTGAAAACCTACTCAGAGGAACGTGTAGTGTAGTGTAACATAGACCCCATTCACACTTGCAATTTAAGGCGGCCCAGGGCGGCCTCAGGGACACCTTTTCTCATATGTGAACGCTCCAAAAAAGAAAAGGCAGCCCAGGGCCGTCCTAGATTTAGGCCACCATTTCGATGTGGCCCAGGGCCTGCAATCCAGGGCCGGCCTTTACATATATATAAATGCTAAGCATTTACACATTACGAATTTGATTATGTAACTCAGTAGCAGGGATCCTAGGAATCAGTTTGCTGCAGAATAACGAGGCAAAACTTGGGTTTTCTATGATGTTGGAGATTTTTTTTGTTTTACATTTGGGGAGGGGCAAACTAACATGCAAGGCTTTTTTTTGTTTGTTTGATAATAACCAAATCAATACACGTACCATATATATAAACATTAACACAGGCAACGAGTGAGGCTTCAGTTTACTTCAGTCAGTATGCAGAGCTGTTCAAAGATACCGAAAACAATAACAATCACCCCTAAAGATCGGATCAACGAGTTTGGCAAGAACGAATTTCACGTCGATGGTAATGTGCTGTTTTGCACTTCATGCAGCAAGGCTGTAGATTACGCTCGTAGGCAGACCATTGTAGAACACATGGGAAGCGCTAAACATAAATTATTATTTATTGTTATTCTTATTTGTTTATTTAGCAGACGCCTTTATCCAAGGCGACTTACAGAGACTAGGGTGTGTGAACTATGTATCAGCTACAGAGTCACTTACAACTACGTCTCACCCGAAAGACGGAGCACAAGGAAGTTAAGTGACTTGCTCAGGGTCACACAATGAGTCAGTGGCTGAGTTGGGATTTGAACCGGGGACCTCCTGGTTACAAGCCCTTTTCTTTAACCACTGGACCACACAGCCTCCTAAATTTCATAAATTCAATGAAAGGAAACATAAACAACAGCAAACTTTGGGATTATTTTCTGTGCTCAACGCCAGCGTCTCACGACAATCTGGCTGGAATGCTGCAGCTCTATTTTACAATAGCCATCCGGATGACGAAGACTAACTGAGTTGAACTAATAATTTATATATATATATATATATATATATATATATATATATATATATATATATATATATATATATATATATATATATATATATATATAATTTTAACAAGTAACTATAAAAAAAAAAAAAAAAGTTTGTTTGTTTTATTGATTAATGGCACTGGTAAGCTTGTAACTTGCCTGGAATTTTAAAGTGTAACAGTTTGTATTTTCACTGTAATATTTCAGTGCCTGTTATTGTGCTTTATTATTGTTAATGTTATTCTACTGGCGACAGAGCAATAGTTTATTATGTATTGCTTCCCTTAATGAAGTTGTCGTAGCTATGCATGTGGGACAAGGGTTTTGTTACAGCCATATGTTCGGTAATCTTCCAAGTGAAGGGCTTATGCTAATGTTCAGTCGTTACTGGTAATGGTTAGGGACTAGAGAATAATAACGACAATGATAATAATAATGAGTAAACAATAGAATAGTTTAACGATCGTGTTTGTAAACAAAGACGGTATTCATGCAGGTTAAATAAATACGTATAATGGAGAAGAAACATGTGTAATGTAAAATATATTAATGTTTATTGTAAATGGAATGAATGTTTAATAGTTTATTTTTGTATAAAATGATTCCAGGTGTAACTGGTTATTTAACAATGAATTATTATTTAATGTTGTGTCTTTCCTTAGGAGAGAGCAGTAGTATTAGGTGGTCAGTCGTGAGCTTGTCTTGTGTCAGTCATTGCATGTACAACCTGTTAGTCATTTGCAATCTGAGTCTATCCATTACTAAACTAAATATTTATACCTGTGAACACTAGCAAGTTGCTGTTTTCTGCGTTCTAAATACCTCTGTGTTCTTATGAGAATAATATGATTGTGGTTGGGGGTAAGCTTGGACTGTCACACCATAACACATACTTGGAAACTGTTCAGCGGGACACTCGCCTCCAGGGGGGGTCATACGCATAATACACATAAGAACATAAGAACATAAGAACATAAGAACATAAGAAAGTTTACAAACGAGAGGAGGCCATTCGGCCCATCTTGCTCGTTTGGTTGTTAGTAGCTTATTGATCCCAGAATCTCATCAAGCAGCTTCTTGAAGGATCCCAGGGTGTCAGCTTCAACAACATTACTGGGGAGTTGGTTCCAGACCCTCACAATTCTTTGTGTAAAAAGTGCCTCCTATTTTCTGTTCTGAATGCCCCTTTATCTAATCTCCATTTGTGACCCCTGGTCCTTGTTTCTTTTTTCAGGTCAAAGAAGTCCCTGGGTTGACATTGTCTATACCTTTTAGGATTTTGAATGTTTGAATCAGATCACGCGTAGTCTTCTTTGTTCAAGACTGAATAGATTCAATTCTTTTAGCCTGTCTGCATAATGACATGCCTTTTAAACCGGGATAATTCTGGTTGCTCTTCTTTGCACTCTTTCTAGAGCAGGAATATCCTTTTTGTAACAAGGTGACCAGAACTGAACACAATATTCTAGGTGAGGTCTTACTAATGCATTGTAGAGTTTTAACATTACTTCCCTTGATTTAAATTCAACACTTCTCACAATATATCCAAGCATCTTGTTAGCCTTTTTTATAGCTTCCCACATTGTCTAGATGAAGACATTTCTGAGTCAACATAAACTCCTAGGTCTTTTCATAGTTCCCTTCTTCAATTTCACTATCTCCCATGTGATATTTATAATGCACATTTTATTGCCCGCATGCAATACTTTACACTTTTCTCTATTAAATTTCATTTGCCATGTGTCTGCCCAATTCTGAATGCCGTCTAGATCATTTTGAATGACCTTTGCTGCTGCAACAGTGTTTGCCACTCCTCCTATTTTTGTGTCGTCTGCAAATTTAACAAGTTTGCTTACTATACCAGAATCTAAATCATTAATGTAGATTAGGAATAGCAGAGGACCTAATACTGATCCCTGTGGTACACCACTGGTTACCTCACTCCATTTTGAGGTTTCTCCTCTAATCAGTACTTTCTGTTTTCTACCTGTTAACCACTCCCTAATCCAGGTGCATGCATTTCCTTGAATCCCTACTGCGTTCAGTTTGAGAATTAATCTTTTATGTGGGACTTTGTCAAAAGCTTTCTGGAAATCTAAATAAACCATGTCGTATGCTTTTCAGTTATCCATTTTCAATGTTGCATCCTCAAAAAAGTCAAGGGAGGAGTCATACACATATAATAGACATATTCCCCCCCAACTCAACTCAACACAACACGACCTTCATGATAGTAAAAATAAACATAAGTTAGCAGAATAAATTGATTTTTTTCTATGTGTAAATATCGGGACTTTCTTCCTATGCATCGGGACGCGGGACATTTGCTAGGAAATCGGGACTGTCCTGACCATATAGGGACTGTTGGCACGTATGATAACATTAAGTCAAAATAGTCAATAATGTACCATAAAATTGCTACTCTGCTGCATTGAAAAAAAATATTAATAAGAAACATCTGCTACAAATCAAGGATTACTGTATATCCCGGTAGCTCTTCCATTCTGAGTGCAGGCTTCATCGTTTCATAAAAATAAAAAAAAAAGCAATTTGACACATTTTAGGCCTGCTTGTCAGTCACATATGTGACACATACAGTGCCTTGAAAAAGTATTCAGACCCCTGACCAATTCTCTCATATTACTGAATTACAAATGGTACATTGAAATTTCGTTCTGTTTGATATTTTATTTTAAAACACTGAAACTCAAAATCAATTATTGTAAGGTGACATTGGTTTTATGTTGGGAAATATTTTTAAGAAAAATGAAAAACTGAAATATCTTGCTTGTATAAGTATTCAACCCCTGTGCTGTGGAAGCTCCCAGTTTACACCGATGAAAGAAATTGCCCTAACGAGGACACAATTATCCTACCATTGGCCTCCACCTGTGAACCATTAAAGTTGCTGTCACATTTTCTGGATAAAAACCCCACTGTTGAAGGATCATTGGTCAGGCTGTGAATCTGAAGGAAAATGAAGACCAAAGAGCATTCTACAGAAGTTAGTGATAAAGTAATACAAATGCATAGATTAGGGAAAGGGTACAAAATAATATCCAAGTGTTTGGATATCCCAGTGAGCACAGTTGGATCAATAATCAGGAAGTGGAAGCAGCATCACACCACCCAGGCACTGCAGTGGTTAAATAGAGCAAAGCGTATCAAAATGGTCATTTTTACCATCTCCACACTCTATCACCACTGCATGAGTTGCACAGCTTCTCTTTCACACCAACCAACTTTCTCCTGTACCAGAGTATTGCTCATTTCTGAGCGGCCCTTGGCATGCTTTGCATTGCTAGATGTTTTGTCATGTGTTTCTGTCTGCACCTTAAATATAGCATTTAATCCTAGCACCTCTGCAGTGCGGAAATATCAATACAGTCCTTTAGGTGGTGTCTGCTTGATTAGTTTGTAATGATTTACAGAACCACTGGACATTGATTTATCTGACATGTGGGGAAACTTCTTTTGGTTCTCGGAAGATCTTCTTGTCGGGGGTTTCTCATATTCTATAATTCGTTTGCTTTATAAGCAGTATTTTGGAGTTATCCTGGTGGTGTGGGAATGGCAGAGATGTGCTGAATGCTTTATTCTGTAACCAAGTGGGATTCACCTTTATCCATTCATTTGAAACAGCATGGAGGACATACACAGACATGAATGAAACGTGACAGATAAAATACACCTGATACTGCCATTTTAATTGAGATTTTTTTTCACATGGGAGGACCTTATTGTAGGGTCAAGTTTAACTCTTTAAATGAGAGCTCTACAGTATTATAGATCGGCCTATACTAAAATGTTAATATTCTCAAATAGCGTATGCATTCTCCAGCTGTGTGTGTTATAATCTTTTTTTGTTAACGTCACATTTGTGAGCTAGGTCATGTCTACATTTTACAATATCAACACTATTTTGGGGCTGTCGTAGTACTACTATGTATCTAAATAAAACAGCCTTAGCTGTATTTTTTTTAAATACTAGAATGTAGGTTTATAGGACAGTGAATGTCTGTGTATGAGGGTATATCGACACCGGGAGAAGTGAACGTACCAAGTCTGGCTGTTTTTTTTTTGTTTTTTTTTTCTCAAAGCAGCTCATGTCAACCATACTGATTACTGTGAATAACGCATAATACTTTTTGTGATGGGCATACAGCAGGTGAAACATGCAGTCTATATTTCAGGTTAAATCACTTTCTGCACACACACATGCGTTGTATCTTTGTATAGGTCTGCATTGCCTACACTTGCAGCATGTAGAACATAATTTGTAGCAATTGCTCAAGTACACTTTAAGTCAGATGAGTGGTTTCCTAGCTATAAATCGGTCACCATAATCCAAATTTGGATACCCTGTGGTAACAGTAGTGTATAAATAAGCAAGCGATTAAGAGGGAGCTTTCTGTAGTAAAGGGTTTCTTTTGAAGTTCTAGTGTGCTGTAGGAAATTCCGCAACAGGGGCAGGCTTGGAATTACCAGCCGTGGGATGCAGCTGAGCTCCTGCTTCTTCTTCTGTGGCAATTCATAAATTCAGTATTTAGTGCGTAGACTTATTGTACCCCAAGGCGGTATCTGCTCTTGTTTGATGGGTAGAAGTAATAGCAGCAATCAGCTGATCAGTAGAGGAGTGTTACAGACGCATTCCCAGGATTATAACTCGTTCATCTTTGAAGGCTGTCACTGTGTTACACACATTGTGATGCAGTGTTTTAAATATTTCTCAAGTCAGTTTTCAGCAAGTTGCATTATGAAATTTGTCAATTCATTTTTCAGTCACGTAATCTATAACATGTTATAGGCCCTTGAGTGTTACATGAACAAAGTACAGTATTCCTCATGTGTAATTGCTGTTTAAAATCAGTTTGTTGCTAACTGCTTAGTGATAACAAAGTAATTCCATCAATCTGACATGCCATGCACTTCCATTTGTTAATAGATCTCAGATGTTGTACCGAATATGTATTTTACACTCGGTTAAAGGACGTTATCAGTTTCTACCTTACTCTCAGGAAGTGCTTCATGTCGTAAGTCATTTCACGTCAGCTTGTGTCTTGTAGATCGAAGCATGTTACTGGCTGAAAGCATGTTATGCCAGGAAAGACTGTGTTTAAAAAATGGGGACAATTTCCCTCTCCAAGTGACCAAGGAGGCTGTGTGGTCCAGTGGTTAAAGAAACAGGCTTGTAACCAGGAGGTCCTCGGTTCAAATCCCACCTCAGCCACGGACTCATTGTGTGACCCTGAGCAAGTCACTTAACCTCCTTGTGCTCCGTCTTTCGGGTGAGACGTAGTTGTAAGTGACACTGCAGCTGATGGATAGTTCACACACCCTAGTCTCTGTAAGTTGCCTTGGATAAAGGCGTCTGCTAAATAAACAAATAATAATAATAATAATAACACTAACTGCAAGCATGGATTGCAAACACAGATCTTTAGATACAGTAATGTCATGTTTTAAAATGAAAATACGTGCTTGGCTATGACGACACAACCATTGTATGTGAAAAACGGTAAAACACTTGGAAATGTTACATTTTGCATGTAGTTGCATTTTTTATATTTGCAAGAATGTGGTACAGACAATACAAAAAATGTAAAGGGACACCAACGTATTGTCTAAAATCTAACATGATTGTAGAGTACTGCAGCCTAACTGTGTTTGGGATATTTTTTCTATTTACATTTCTTGATATTACTTTTAAACCAACTGGAATCTATTCTACAGTATTTCTGTGTGTATAATTTATGAGTTTAATATGTAAAGGATTATCCTTGAATTGTTTACTTTAATTACCTAATATTTCTTGTTTTTCTTCATGCAGACTCATGAATCTGCCAGCAGAGGGCAATAAAAAAAGAACTCATCTGATTTACAGTGGGGTCCACAAAAGGTTGGGGGGGGGGGGGCAGAAATGTTTTTGCCCAACCCCAACCCTGAGCCTGTCTTTAAGGCATGTATGAGGTATATCTGTATATTAGAAAATGGATCCGAGACTTCCTTTAACTTGAAAAATATGTCAACACAGTATTCTTTTATGTATCTGACCTTTTTCTGCTGATGAAAGAAAATCTCTGTTCTAGTCACACCCTCTGAATGTTGTCTGTCAATGTCAGCAGCAATACAGTAAGCCCAACAGGAATGGCAACTCGTCTCCAGTTTGAAGAACAAGTTTGCTAGTTGTTTCAGGTTTCTGCCATTTCAGATTGGTCTCTATTCTGACCACTAAAGGGACTGGTTGAAATGGTCTTTAGAGTTAAACCTAATAGGATGTCTTCTGATTAGGGTTTAAAGTTCAGTGTTGAAAGGGGTTGACATAGTAACCTGAATACTTGGCTGTTACATGTGAAAATCGGTGTTGTGAACAAAACAAAACAAAAAAAGTATAGCCATATTGGTTCACAAATTTAAAAACAACAAGATTCTTGGGCACAGCAATTACAGAAATCTGGTAGGTGCGCACAGTATGTCTGGTTAAAACAATGGATAATGGGATCGTTTTAACGAATTAGTTGCTTTAAGAAAATGCTTGCAGATTGTCTTGCACTTTCTGGAGCCTTCAGGGCCTTCTTTCTTGTCAGTAACCAACCAGCTGCTTCCCCAAATGACTGACATTCTTTGCAGCCAGTAAGTTGTCTGGACATTGAAGACACTGCTGGGGTGAAATGACCTAAGAAGTAAAGCAGTAACAGACTTCCCAGGAGGAAAGGCAGGACAGAACTTTCTTTAACCTAGTACCAGGTTCAAATGAAAACACGTCTGCTATATCATGTGTTTCTTTCAAAACTGCACATTTGAAACTCGTATAGTGAATAAAAGTGCATGACAGGTAAGATTTATGAAATTATTTTGATAGCTACAGCCACTTTGATATCTATAGTATACAAAGGGTGTTTTTTTTTGTGTTTTTTTAAGAATATAGAAACTGCCAGCCCTATAATGGCTGCCTTTGTGAGGTTATTCTTCCCGTTATTGCAAGGGGAAGTGCACAGAGATAAAGCTTGTTTAATCCATGTCGAACCGTCCTGTATAGATACATGCACTCAGAAAGGTACAGAGAAAACACTTGCAAGCATCATTGCGAACTTCATATGAAGCTAAACCAGATGCCTGTATTTAAGCCTGTTGCATGTTCTGTTGATAACATCTAACTGCAGTTTGATGAGATTTGCCCATGCTCTTTTGTGCTCTGATGCAATTTCAAACAATCCCACAGTGTAATTGCTTCAAAAATGCATTTTGGATTTTTTTTTTTATATAAATACAACAAGCCTGCAACTGTGTTCAGTATCAAATATGATATTGTGTCTGGTCATCTTGTAGTGCAGAAACCAGGAATCGTTTACCCTATAGGTACAGATTCTCTATTCAGGGTCTTTTTTGCTGCAGAAAAAAATGACGTTTTGTTGGTACCTACTTCCTGTGCTCTGTGTGTGTGTGTGTGTGTGTGTGTATATATATATATATATATATATATATATATATATACATTTTATATATATATATATGAGGTAAATTTATATATATATATATATATATATATATATATATATATATATATATATATATAATGTATTTATTTTTATAAAAGGGATACAGTCAAATACTGGACGTACTGTATATGATGGCAGCTAGTGAAACCATTGCATGGGAATGGATTAGGTACCAGAAAGCAACATGTATAATATAGATGTATAATGTCTGCACATCCCCAATTAAAAACATAAAACAACAAGATAAGAACCAAAAGATCTTGAACACAACAAATGAGGCCTGGTGCTAATAAGAGGGAAGGAAAAGGAATTGTAAAATCTTGATTATCATTTCTAAATAATAATTTAACCTAAAAAGCATGCCTTCACTGGTCATTAGACTTAAAGTTTTACCCTGGAAATACCCATCAGCAGCTGGGTACCAGTTACCAAGAGTAACCAAGTCTCCTGTGATTTACCCATGATTCCAAGAATTGGCACTACAAGCTAAAGGATTTAAGTGAGCTATGCTACAATAGCAGTATGACAGAATCAATAGCTGTTGACCTGTTAGGAAACATCTAATGTAAATATAGCCCACCTGTACATAACCTGCATTGATTGTAAAGAAGGCAATTGCAGTCTGTCAAAACTAGGTAACGGAAGCCTGTCTTCCTGATTCCGTTACAAACGGTGAACGTTAGCTCAGTCATTAAAAGCAAGTACAGCTACTTCGTAACATCCCAACAACCCTGGGTGTTCTTTCTATTGCTTGATGCCTAAGATATCCTTACCCACCATGCACAAACAAGTCCAGACCAGTAGTTAGTAGTAGTATTATACTGGGGTAGTCATTATCATGCTCTTTGTACCTGGTGGCTCAATTTGGATTGAAAGCCTCTTAGTGACAACAGAACACTTCCTTTTGACTTAAAAAAAATTAACCAGGAAAAAAAAAATGTTAGTAAACCTTTTAAGGGGCATTACCTGAAATGTTTAACCACTGAGTATCTCTCGTTATGTTTTTAAAAAAACGTTCTACTGTGTCTCTGCATGTAGTTACCCCAGAAGATACATTATTTCTACATTGTGTTCATTCAAATACATGCTCAACAAAGTGTAAATAGCGGGATAATTTGCTTTGAAAACCTCGTCATGAGCTGTAAATAATAGATGAACCTGTAAGTGTGTTTTTTTTATGTCATTTCAGGGGTGTGTGGGACACGCTATAGATGAAGATGTCTGGCGGTATGCTAAGTTATAGTATGCAGTATGTTTATTAATATTTATTTGCAGAGGATATATTCAGTTTCTGTAAAGTTTTATGTGCTTTTTTAGTCACTATCCCTAGGGTTACATTTAATCTTGGCACTATGTATCTTTCTTTATCTTTATTTTTATATAGCGCCTTTCATAGTGGACCACCATCATAAGGCGCTTTACAGAGGTAGGCTGTGAACTGTGCTTTATATGCAGAGTCACTTACAATAGGACATTGATTTAACATCTCATCCACAGGATGGAGGTTAAGTGACTTGCTCAGGGTCACACAGTGAGTCAATCGGTGGCATTTGAACCGGTGACCGTCAGTGGCAGAGGTGGGATTTGAACCGGTTACCTTCTGGTTACAAGCGCTGGACTTTAACCACTGGACCACACTGCCTCCTTAAATGTCCTTTAGCAGTTTTTAAAACAGGGCAAATTAAATCTTTATCACAGTTACTGTTACTTTTGTTTTTGATACTTTAGAAGCTCCTATAAGGAAAGTGGTAGCACAATTAAAATATAATCTGAGGGTAAATTAATCTTAAGGTGAAATATTGACAAAGCTTATTGAAAAAGTAGCAGATTATGCATTGCGTCTTTGATTTCTGCTATTCGTCATCATTTATATAACCTGCATTGATTTGTAAAGAAGGCAATTGCTGTCTGTGAAAACTAGGTAACTGAAGCCTGATTCCTTTATAAGCGGTGAACGTTAGCTTGTCATTAAAAGCCAGTCGGATGTGTTTTTTTCATGGTGGGTTTTATTGATCCTTTTGTACTGGTTGCGTTGTGACCTGAGCTGATATTTAGCTCCATTGTCTGGTCTGGTCTATTGATCGGTGTATAAATAGATTGTGTTGGGTGTCAGTATTGAATAACGAGTGCTGCATAGCAATGCACGTCAGATGACAAGCCAAGATTTTAGGTCTCTCTACGTTGATTTGTAATGAAGTGAACTGCTGTTATCCTCAGTAAACCAGCTTTTTTTTATGCATGCTACTTGCCCCTGGCTACCGTCAAGGTTTTAAATAAAAACCTGGCAGTGTAACTGAGTGAGACATGTCGTCTTTTTCTCTTTTTTTTAATGACTGACGTTGATAGTTTTACCTAGCTGCAGCTGCTGCTGCTGCTGCTGCTGCTGCTGCTGAAGCTATTTGTTGATTTAGTTGCCATGGAGACAGGACATATTAATGTGCAGTAGGAGATACACTGGTTAATTTAATACGGAGCAAGGGCTGAGGTAGTTACAGATGGCTGTAGAGGTAATTGGTTATACCTTGAGCATCCAGTCTCCACATGTTGTATTATGAGGATGCACAACTGGGACATATCTAAGAACAACCAGATGTTTTTCAGGTCTGATTTTTTGGTGTTGCCTTAATTAAGGAATTCAGGCCTGATGCCCTGGATGTCAAATAAAATATCCTCATCGCTTAGTGAATGGAAAAGATTGGAGCATCGAGCCTGGTGACGGCTGAATTACCGAGCAGCCTTTTATGTGACCGCGGTAACAGCAGCTGAATAAGACAGAGCGATGCGGGCAACAGTAAGTTCAAGTGTTAAGGCTTTTCAAATGTATTTTTTTTCTTTTTTGATTAAGCATGACAGTAATTTGATTGGAGTTGCCAGCCGGTGTTCACAAATGTTTCAATGTTTTTTTCATTGTGTGGAAAAAAACAACAACAACAACAATAAGAATCAATGCTGGAACCCCACATTCTATGGATTAAATTGAAAAAAAGATTTACTATCAATTAATTCTATAAATGAGCTTTAATATGGAGTTTTCTGTATGTATTTTCAGAATGCTAGGTGGATTCTGGTAGGAAGCTTTGTTCTGAGCTCAGAACTGGTGCTTACTAGACTGCATGTGGTACATTTAAACATCTATTCCCAAATTATGTTCTGAGACTGCTTCAATGTGGGTCTGGCTGTTGTTGCTTTGCAGGCTTCTATTAAGGAGAAATCTAAATGTATATTGGTTTTTCTAGTATTTGCTTTTCATAACATGGCACTTACAGAATCAGTATTCCTGATAATAGTATCCGTTGGAAAATGGAATGTAATATATATCATTTTATAATGCTGACTTTAATATAGAGTTTGATAAC
Source organism: Acipenser oxyrinchus oxyrinchus (assembly GCA_030684275.1). Taxonomy (NCBI): domain Eukaryota; kingdom Metazoa; phylum Chordata; class Actinopteri; order Acipenseriformes; family Acipenseridae; genus Acipenser; species Acipenser oxyrinchus. Next base: position 43,522,092 of record CM060255.1, on the reverse strand, counting down.
CTGTTGTCTAGGGACTGTGCAATTGTAGGCTGTGCTACAATTGCACAGTCTTGCTGATAAAACAGGTGTGCATGGATATCTGTTTGTAGACGTACTGTATAAAATGCACTTTAATGAACGCTAATGAAGAGAATCCATCGGGGAAGTGTCGACTGAGCCAAGGTTAGCTGAATTCATGTTATTAGCTGGAGTTTATGCAGACTAAACCTGCTTACCAGAAGATAAATATCTGGATTAGCATAGAAAATTGGCACTATTGCTTGGATTCTGCTAATCCGTTTTTTAAGCAATCTTTCTGCCTTTTCATTCAGGTTATCAAGTAAGCATTAGCATGCTGTTTACTTCTGCAGTCTAAGGTAGGGAGGAGATTTTTTTTCTGCTGGTTTTTAAAAGCATTTCAACATAAAGTTCAATGCACTTTAACAGTATCGCAGAGTAATCAACAGTACTTAAATACAACAGACTAGTATTTTTGTAATGATATGTAAAGGAAAGTACTTGCATATTTACATAGTAGAGCACTGTCTCAGTGACAAGGTAATTGCATTTGTTTTCATGTGCTGTTTTTCTGACTATAGGTTACTGCAAAATGGCTTGTGATTTAGTGATGAGTGCAGTTTTGCAACACTTTTCTGGATTATAACCTACACTGTTTTTTATTTTATTTAATTTTTTTTGTACAGTTTCGGCATTGTCACAGCAACAATGTCTTTCAGAATGATTTACAGAATGGGTTTTCTATTTGGTCTTGAGGTACCCAGAGGATTCCTTTTTTTTTCTTTCATTTTTTAAATTTGTATTTTAGTCTGTTGATGAGCGTAGGTTCTAAAGCAATCACTGTAGCTTTAAGCTGTTTAGAGACGGTTTTGTTTTAGTACTCTGGAAAACAGTTAATGTTTTAAACAAAATGTTCTTGGTTGAAACAAAAACATACTGTTGGGGGTATGTGATTTACAGGAAATTGCCATTCATTGTATGGCCTCGTTTGGAACTGTTGACTGTATAGTGTAGAACGTTGACAGGCCTAACTCATGTAATGCACATGTGAAGGTGTGTGTTTGGGGGAGGGGGGCTATGTGTAGCGCACTTATGTTCAGATGGAAAAGCAGGGAGTAGAAACTCGATTGGCTGGTGCCTCCGTATTCAACAGTGTTCACCCCCCTATTAACAGTCTTATGATGAGTGTTTCTAATATTTTGTATGTTCCCTGTGTGGCCAAAGAGAATCGAAGTCTGTTATTTCCAACCGAATCCAAAATGATTAAATGTAACCAATTAAACTTCTCTCTAGGTCATTCTGTTAATGATTTAATTAAACCTATTAAACCAGTGAATAGTCCTCCAGGACTTGAGTTCATGGATTTGGCGCTGTTCTAAATCAGTTTAGTGAAGCATACGAACTATCCTTTTGAAAAGTCACTTATACAGTTCTAAGTTAGGAAAAAATGGAGAACCATAATATATTGTTCAGCCCCATATAGCCGCTACACTACCTACAGTTAGGTAGAATGTAGCAGGTAGTTAATTTGAAATTAGAATCCTGCTGAGGTACTTAACTGTCCATTTAAGCAGACATAAAAAAGGCTGGAATAAAGACAGAGTGGAAGTCATTGGGCCCAGGGAGACTCATCCCTTTTAGGTACAACATGTCCTTCAGGGAGCCACTTAATTACTCCATGAATGACCCCGGTGAGGTTTTAAAAGTCTAAAATCTCCATCTGCAGTATATTACAATATTACATAGATACTTTTTTTTTTTTAAAGGGGTGATTTGTCCCCCAGCTACTTTAGTGAATTTGTTCATCTTTAAAATACGATTTAATTGATTTAATTTGAAGTAGTGGATTTGAAATAAAACACTGTATGTCAATCTGGCTTCCATTAGCTTTTGTTTCTTCTTTTTTTTTTTTTTTTTTTTTTTAAAAAGTGAGGGAGTGGCACTGGCTGCACTTAAGCACCACGAGAGTTTCCTCTCAAAGCTTGGAAGCACACGTCAACCCTTACCTTCTTGGAACGTGGTACATTCATTCCTGGGCCTCTCTCAAGAAGACGGCTGTGTGGTCATTTTCTCATGTAGACTCATACTAATTAAATTTGTCACCAGCAGTAACTCTGGGGATGTCAAAGACATAGTACTGTAGGTTAATGAATTGGCCTAGGATTCTAGGGGGTATTGTATCTTCTGACACTGGGACAGCCTTGTCTGCCTTCACTTTATTTCCTCTATTTACTGCAATTACTTTTTGAAGCAGTAGTTTTGATAATGGTTTTTGAAATTGTAATTATTTAATCAACATATTGGCTGCAAAGTGACTGGGAAGTGTGGCTGCATTTTAAAATAGTTTCTGCTGAGCAAACGCTTCCAATTGAAAATGTCACCTAGATTTATGTCAGCAAAAAACTAAAGCTAGAACTCAGGCCCGCCACCAGAGCCCAAAAAACATAAACGTTTTTGTTTAGTATGCTGGTTTATTATAGCCTGTTACTATAATAGGCATGACTCTATAGTAAGACCTTTACACTTGAATTCAATCAATATGCCGATTAGAATGCAGCAACAAAGTAATCAGACAAACAAAACCAATTTTCAATACATGCACAGCAAATGAAGCTACCGTCATAAAAATAAACTGACCTGCTCACAGAAGCATCTCATTTTAAAGCAGTTTCCAGATATTTCTCTGCAGTATCCACTTTCACTTGTTTTGCAGCTTCACAATGTTTTGGAACCTCAACTAGCATTTTATTTTCTTTCAATACTTTTGAGTTTGACTGTTTTAGTCAGTTGAGCATCTGTAATAATTTATTTATTTATTTATTTTTTTAAAACATAAGATTAGGGTACGAAGGTGAAGTGTTTGCATATGCCTGCTAGTACTAGAGAGAAAAAACAGGAAAGAAAACAGCCCTAGACATCTGAACACATAGATTAAGTATGAAGCTATGGTTATCCTTACTGAGGGCAATCGGGTAAGTGTTGTCATAACTTTGGATTTATGGTTCCGTATTCAAATTAAGGGATGTTAATATGAACCGTCTACCTGCAGCAAAGTGCGAGGAGCATTCCATGGCTGGCATTCCATAGAAAACTGCTGTCATTCCCTGTCATTCCACTTTTAGTATTCAACTTCCTAATATTGAGGTATAAGGGGTTTTAAGCTGTCATTCAGTTTTGTCTATTGTTTAAGGGGCAATCCTTTTTTGTCATTCGTTTTTAGTGCATCCCGTTTAGATCTATTGAATAGACCCCTAAGAAAGCCACTTGTAGCAAGGTACTATTTTGTAAGTAAAATATTTACTATTTTTTGTAAAAATCTCCCAAGACCGCGTAGTCCCTTCATTAGTTAAAAGCTGATAAGGTGAAAATGTTAACATTTTGAAACTGAGTTTAAAGGCAACATTTTGTTCTTATGTAACAGTGAAAAGGGTGTTCATATATATATATATATATATATATACACTACCGGTCAAAAGTTTTAGAACATCCCTATTTTTCCAGTTTTTATTAAAATTTAAGCAGTTCAAGTCCAGTGAATAACCTGAAATGGTACAAAGGTAAGCGGTAAACTGCCAGAGGTTAAAAAAAAAAAGTTTAGGTTACCAAAAACTGAAAAATAATATACATTTCAGAGTTATACAAAAAGGCCTTTTTCAGGGACTGTGTTACTACACCCTCTTAAGCATTATTTGGACAGTATTGTACTGCAGGAAGTAGTATATTGCTATTTGGACAGTATTGTACTGCAGGAAGTAGTATATTGCTATCATAATGGCGAGAAAAAGGCAATTAACAAAGGAAGACAGACAGACAGACCATTATAACCCTTAAAAGTGTAGTTCTTTCCTTTAGAGAAATTGCAAAGAAAGCCAAGGTGTCAGTGAGTACAGTTTTCTACACCATCAAAAGGCACTTGGAAACTGGAGGAAACTCTGACAGGAAGAGGTCTGGCAGACCCAAAGCCACAACAGAATCAGAAGACAAGTTTCTGAGAGTCAACAGCTTGCGTGATAGACGGCTCACAGGACAACAGCTTCAAGCACAGCTTAACACTGGTCGAAGTAAGCAAGTCTCAGTTTTAACTGTGAAGAGAAGAGTTCGAGCTGCAGGTTTGACAGGTCGAGTGGCAGTAAGAAAGCCATTGCTAAGATGGCAAAATAAGAAAGAGGCTTGCCTGGGCCATGAAGCACCGCCAGTGGATTACTGAAGACTGGAAGAAGGTCTTATGGACCGATGAATCAAAATTTGAAATCTTCGGTTCATCACGCAGGTTTTTTGTACGCCGTCGAGTAGGCGAAAGGATGGTTCCTCGGTGTGTGACACCAACTGTCAAACATGGAGGAGGAAGTGTGATGGTCTGGGGCTCTTTTGCTGGATCCAGAGTCGGCGACTTGCACAGAGTGAGTGGCACCCTGAACCAAAACGGCTACCACAGCATTTTGCAGCGCCATGCAATACCAAGCTCTCAAAGTGAAGGACGTTTATTTCTTAAAAGGTTTGACGGTTCATTGGATAGAAAGAGGGTTACTTCTATCTACTGTCAAAGTGAGTTCCAGTATCACAGAAGTGCATCTAGTCTGCTGTATTACATGCATGCTAAACATGCTTTCACTTCTCAAAGTACACTTTCTAGTAGTTTTTTCTGCTACAGACAACAACAATACAACAACAAATGAAACCCGTTAGCTTCGACAGAGTATTCTCTTAGAAATTCAGGATCATTGCAAACCCATGAATCAAGCTCAGTACGATACTATAAGTATAACCAGTGCTGTTGGATAGCTACTGACTGCAGACCTGTTAACATTGTAGCTTTGATTTATTTCAATAACCACATTTATTTTAAACTATATTATTTACAATTATGGAGGATATAACTGTTACTCGTTGAATGTTTTGTTTTATTTAGGCAAGTTCAATTAATAATAAAAGAAAATGTATTATTATTATTATTATTATTTAAATGGCAGTGAAAAACATTTATGAGTAAAGGAAGCTGATTGTTGTAAATGCAATGTGAGTAATAAACTGACTCTTGTGATTTAGCAGACAATTTAACAACAATACTGTATTGTAAATAAATTTAAAACTTTGAAGAGAATCCAGAAATAGGAAAACGGGAGTTTTATGCTGGGTTGTTGTTTTGATGATGATGATGATGATGATGATGATGATGATAGTGTAGACCGCTAAAGTTTATATGTGCTCTTCAGAGGAGCCGGCCGGGTTTGTGAAGTGTATAAAAAATGTCCAAACGAGATTTCTCTGTTCAATATTCTTTATTTCCTTGTCACAGGTTTTTGCTTTTAGTTACAGCATTAGAATACAGAGCTCAATGAAACTTTGCTCAAAGTACCCTGTGGGAACAATCTCTCCCCTTGTCCCAAGACACCACCAAACTCACAGTGCGTAAGGTCGGCTGCACAGTACAAAACACAGTACCAAAGAATCATATTTGCTGTATTAATTCTACACTAATAACATTCATAAAATAATCTGAACAGTGCAAATACTGTAATCTCCAACATTACAATAGCATCAGTAATAAAACAAACTTAAATGAGATGGATGCAGCAATTGTATCAATTAAATATAAGATTAAAACCAAGATTAACTCAGATCAATTTTTTTAATCTCAAGACTGCAAAAGCCTCTTCCTCAGATGTAACCCACTGATTCCTAATTATAATACGCAAGTTGTGAGTGAATATATCACAATAAAATGATATATCACAAAATGTAATATTTCATTTCACCTTTTTTGCAAGCATTGTCTTCCTGAACCTGAAAATATATTTTGCTCAACTGATTATCAATCTAGTGAGATGCACTGAAGAGGGTGAAAATAGTTCAGACACATCCAAAAAGACTTGCAGTAAGTTCCATGAATTAAGCAGATTATCAAAATATATGCCATGTGATTGTATCAATTGGTATCACTGTTAATACATTGTTTTAGTTTGGTATCACTGTACATTACTGGGTTAGAAAAGGCATCAAAATGATCTTTTTTTTCTTTCTTTTTGTTCCAATACTGCCGCCAGAGTTAAAGATATGATGTAATTCCAAAATGGTAAAGGTGGATGGAATGATCGTTTTGAACGGAGACTGAATTTATTTTTATTGGTTTTCGCTAGCATCCTGCAGGTCTGTGTTTAACCCTTGCCAGTGCTGATCAGTATTCTTCCACAGAGTAGGTGACTGCAGGGGTTAACATCTGCTTCAGGAATCTCAAACGTTCCCACGGAGGTGCTGAATGATTAGTAATGAGACAGACGTGGGCTTTCTGAGCTGCCATGGGCAATTAGATCTGTCTGATGTGCCCACTCCACACGTGGGCTTGCATTTCACATTTGATGTCCCCAGACCCCTAGCTTGTATGAAAAACAACTCCCCAAGCTTGTTAAGCTCATAGATAGCTTTCCGGCATGTCTGTATGAGAATTATTTATTAGTAGGTGTGTTTTATACCCCACACACAATAGGCACAGTACAGTTAGCTGTTCAGTTATGATCAGAGCTGTCATATTTGAAGTGAAGGGCATGTTATTAGAATGAGTAAATTGAATAGTTGTGGTTTTTCACTGGGCAAAACAGCAGCTGGAGTGATGATAGAATGCTTGTGAATGAATGAAAATTAATTTAAAAAACAATTATCAATTTGTGGTGCTCATGGAAAGTACTGGATTGGCCACACAGAAGACTGAAGTCCTCTCTATTTATCCATAAAGCTGGGTTAGCACATACCCTGGAATGTGTTACCCCAGTTATGGCCATTTTTCTACCAAGTGGCTCAGTTATCTATATCATCCATTCCTTTTTTTCTGAATTGAGTTTTATATCAAGTTGCCTGACCGGTTTACCTAGATTTGAAGTCTAATCTGTTTTAATTTAAGGTCATCCTTGTACTTAACACAATTTAAGATTGTCATTGAGAACATTTTCATTGTACCACATCCAAACTCTCTAATGATAAAATAATCACATTGCCACTATTTTTTTTTTATTATTTAGGGTAAAAAAGAAAAGAAACAATTACCACAACAGTTATGAATCGTCTCCCAAGACAGGCAAGCATCAAATAGTACGACATTCTGCAGTTATCATTTCTGACATCCAAAAGCAACAGGTTTAAAATTGAATAGCAGAGCCAAACGATTGCACTAATGCCACTTGAGAAGAAATATACCTTCCTTAGAGCTAAGACTTGCTTCTTGTCAGAGATTTCACAGTTTTTGAAATCCTACGCAGCACCTTGCTATACAGTATTTAACGCAAGGTGTTAAATACAAACTGTAACCCCTTATAAGCGACTTTTGACAACCTATGTGTAAAGCAACCTATGTGTACAAGCTCTCAAAGACCAACAGTAATGATGCTTCTCTTAACACAGTTATTTACAGAATACAGGGCCTATTTCACAAAGCTTTTACCACAATGCCACCAAATAAATAGCACAAGAGGTTAAGTTCCTATGTGTACTGTAGTTGGTTCTTGCTTGTTCTGTGACATAGCAGTATGTTTTTGGGTTTACAATAAAATAAAAAAAATAGCACCCCATATACTTTTATAATGTCTGCCATGCAAGGGTTGCTGGAATGTGGTGCTGTTTTGCATGTGGTTACACTGATGGGTTTGGTGCTTTAAACACTATGGATGTACAGAGAACCTACTACTCGCACTCAGAGACGTCATACTTGTAATCTGCCAGTCATGAAGTTTACGTTGTGCTAATTTATTCTTTTCTTCTTATCCACTTAGGTAATCTTGGTCCAGGTGAACCCAGGTGAATCCTTCACGATAAGGCGGGAGGATGGTCAGTTTCAGTGTATTACAGGTAGATGCTGTTCATTTTCATTTGCTTGGTTTGCTACACATGCTAGGCATCTGAAAAGAGCGTAAGAGACTTCCCTTGTTATTATGCACATAAAACAAAAAATACATATATTTTTTTATTTTTTATTATAACCCCACATAGAATCCATATATATTTGCCCACAATGTAGCTTTCTGTTCCATGACCTATTCATAACAACAAGCAAACAAAAAAAAAGCATATCTCTAGCCTGGTCTAATGCATTTGGTTTGACTCCAATATCATCGTCTCATTAGAATGGAACCTTCAGAATGGAACCTCTTGTAAGGAGGCTGGACCATGACTACACTTGTGCCTGCATTCTCATAGGGCATTACTGTATGTTTTGACCCTGAGTGAAAGAGGTACAGTTCTGTAGCTGCTTCCATACCACTGCATGCAGTTGAATTGGAGAACAATTCTGATGCACTTTTTACAGTGTTTTTCTTACAACAGACACAAGACCAAAACAAACTGGTCAGATGACTGCCACAAGTGCTTCAGTAGAAAAGGGATAAATAAAATGACTCTAAATGATTTCTATTTCTGTAATTCTCTAGATCAGCAATGCAATATCTGAATACACTGAGCTATAATACAACTAAACACTGACAATTAAGAACCACCCCCATGAACCAACAACTTAAAAGTGATGACTTTTGACAATCTGTGAATCATCCCTGAATTAAAACCTTTGTGATTCAGTCAGATGTAAGAGCCTTCTGTTTGAGGTGAATTTAGGCAGTATTAAGTACCCATGATATTTTAGAAAGCACAGTACCGCAGTATTACTCACCAGCTTTTAGGTCATTTTGTTTGCTCTGTTTTATTAGGCACAACAAATACAGCAGATTCCTTGGATTTCCATATGTCAATATCAATTCCGTGGCTAATTAAGATGTTAATGTTTTTAGCACTGAAAATGCCTTAAACCAAAGAATTGCAGCATTTTATTTGGTTTGTTGTAGATGTGGGTGTTACAAGGAATATTTACCCAGCCAGTACTCAGTGTCAGCACGTATCTGAGTCACTCAAAATTGTATTTTGTTTTTTTAGAGGTGCTCAAGGGGGGCGGGGGTATGGCTATAGAGCTATGGAAATGAAGCTACTTCACAAGGCAAGTTTGATAGGAAAATTAAAAAATAGGTGATGGGGATCTTTACTGTAATCTGAATGAATGGTTGCTGCCAGCAGCCTGTGAATGACAGCAGACACGATTCATTGATAATTTGCAGCCTGCTTCAGAATGAGTATGAAGCGATGACTCATCCAGACTTTTTTCCAGCAGTCCCAAGTTGCCAGATGAGGTTTTAAACAGTGCTTTGCTTAAAGCAAAGAAAAAGGGTTAGATGCTTGATTTTTTAAAGACTATTTTTACAATTTCAATATAAAAACAAGTTAATTGAAGCAAATAAAAATCTATGAATACTGAACATACTTTTTTAAAATATATTTTTGGAACCAAGCAGGATTTTTCTAGAAGTATTTATTTATTTATTATTTTTAAAAACGTCAGTGTCTAACCATATTCATTTTTACACAAATGCCTTTTTAAGTATCCTGTCTATGTTTCTGAGAAATACTATTGAGACCAGTGGGGTGCTTTTACGCTGTGCTTTTAAAAAAAACACCACAATGTGATGACTGAAACAGAACACAATATAGAAAGAGATTCTAAACCACGAGGTGATTCTTCCAATTCTGTGAGGGTGGCTGTCAGCACTGCTGAAGGTTACCTTTCTTGTGGCAGATGCTTCTCTTCATATACTGGATATTTCAGTTCACTGATCACTTGTTTTTTTTTTTTAACAAATGAAATCTCATTAAAATCGGTCTCTTACCAGCCAATTAACACAGAAAGGATTTGTTTTTAACGTGTAAATACCAGAGACTCCTTATATAATGTTCAGTGCCATTGGTGACAGGTTATTCGGGTTTCACTGCAGCTGTACTTGACACACAGAGTACTGTTATGAATAATGCACACCTGTAATTTATAACTGACACCCTAGGAAAATGTCTGTATATTACACACAAAGCATGAATTACTGTATGTTGAACTGGACTGAACTGTATGTATGGGTGGTGTGAAATATACTCTCATTATAGAATACTGGTAGGGTACTAAGATGTGTGTGTGTGTTATAGCAATGGCTGCTCCGTCATCCATGTTGTATGCAGGAAGCATGTTATTTTTAAGGGATGTTATTTTTAACATTGCTGTAGTGTGGTACGAGGTAATAATGCAACATATTGAAGCGATGTCGTTATGACTATTATACTTTAACTTCTTATATGTATTTATTTATTTACCCCTGTTTATGTCAAATAATTATTGTGGTCCACTGAAAGAGTTTACTTGAGAGTCCGGGTGAAGCATTTCATCTGTAAGCAGTGGTTTAAGGACAGGTGACAGTAGTGTCATCTCACAGCTGTGCTTTATTTTAAGTTCTGATGTGGAGTAATAACAGAAATACTGACCTCCATGGAAAACAATGGGAGAGCAGTGTCTGCTTGTTGTATAATCACTTTGTATTCATAATTGAAAACACAAAAAGGAAACTTTTACATTTTTGTGTCTCCTCGGGAAGGCCCCTTTCAGCCGATTCTGTGTTGCACCTGTAATTTTAGAATAAGATTTCCAACAGCAACTGCTATCAGAATCCAGCCTTGCCTTCATTCAGAACAGATTCCACCCAGATTCATGAAATGGAAGCCGGGTCGGTTTCTCGTGTTCGATCACGGGAAGGGATGTTGTGTCAGTTCTAGTTTCTAGCATACAGGACTTGGGTGACACCTGTATCATGAGTTACAATACAGTTTTGTTTTTGTTTTTTAAATTGTGCTAGATTGAAAATACTGAAATAAAATGATTATCTTCACATTCACAGTTCACATGAGGAAAATGCAGAGACATTGAAAACATGTGAGTCATAGAAAAAGCTATTAAGCATTTTTGTTGAAACTCGGAGCAGGATTATTATTATTATTATTATTATTATTATTATTATTATTATTATTATTATTATTATTATTATTATTATTGTTATTATTAATGGTTTTACAGGACACTCATCTCAAACATATATTTCAACATGTGAATATAAAGTAACAAAAATAACATTCTTACCATGTGTTTCAAGAGCACCTAATGAAGTATTCTGTGTTTGCATCACTGGTGATTAGAGGTTTCCGAGGACTGTTGTCTGCCATTGTGAGTGCTCTACCAGCTGTGAAGATGTTTTGCAAAACAGTGAAAGGCTTACTTGTTAGGAATAGCAGGTTTGAAACTGTCATTTGAAAAGTCTCAAATCAGGCATATAGTTATAGCACATGTTTTATTCAGGATAAACATTTTAAGCATTGCATTTTTTAAGCATAAGGATTTTCAGGGCAATTGAATATACTATTGGTGGACATTATTAAGGAGAATGCTTTGGTCTCAGTGGGTCTGTTGCTGATACCTATAAATAAAAATAATAATAATACTAATAAATACTCTTGGTGGGATGTATATCATTGAAAGCCTATCAATTATTAACATCTAAACACCATTGCTTGCTCATTCAAATAAAACTTGTATACAAAGTGTAAAATTCAGCTTGGAAAATAGCTGCATTTTGTAGAATAACATTTTGTACTAACTTGTTTGATTTATGTATCACAGCTTCTCTTTGTCATCATCTTGTTTGTTATTTATACTCCTGTGAAAACGGGATCAACCACGCAGGAGCACCAATGAACCCTTTGTTATGTGCAAAGACGACAGATGAGAAGCTTGTCTCCAGGTCCCGAGATAGATGATACTTAGTTAAGAAATTACTGTGTGGTTTTAATGACAGTAACACCTATTGAGTGAGACTGAGAGTAAACTGCCAGTTGGTTAACTCCTGCCATTCCAGGGTGGAGATTTTAAACACCTAACATCCAGTTGGGTTCCTGGTGTTAGACTGTCTCTGCCAGGTACTCCACTGAGGAAATATTTAAGTGTGATAACAGTCAGTGGTTTATTCACAAAAGGAACAGTTCCTACTGTATAACTAAATCCCATCACAACAAATATAAGGTGCAGTGGAATCAAGGTGCAGCAGTGTGGAACAGCACCATGTTGGGTGTTGTACAGCACCATGTGTGTCCTTGTTTTGTTTTTGTTCTGAAAACATCAAGATAGCTTTAGTATCTGGGGGATTGCTGATTGTGCTGAATCAATGTCAAATCCTGTTTTTGCATTCAAACATCGACGAGCACAGAGGGATCTCTCTATTAAGGGCCACCAAATTGACTCAAATGGTTTTAATAACAGTAATAGATGGAGATTTTCAGATTGTCTCCCGAGGTGCCTAATGGAGAGATCTCTATGGGGAGCTGTTTTTTATACTGAGCCTAATCAGAAGGGGTTAACTGTAGTAAACAAGGCAGTTTTAGTTTTAACCTGCATCCTAAATAACACCAGTTACATTAGACACAATTTGACAGTGTCTGCTTGAGAGAAGTCAAGGACTGAATGGCAGGGGGGTGCTCATACAGCTTTGAAGGGATGCTCTCGTATCTTCTACCTTGTCCCTCTGCTTTCATCAACGCTTAGATCACAAACATTAAAAAGAAAAAAAAAAAGTGCTTTTGATTACTAATGTAGTTGGGCAGCCAGTAAAGCTGCACTACTGTTAATCTTTATAAAACCGCCTCTAAAAACTGGCCTTGATTCTCCAGCGCTTCAGCATACTGTGAGGGAATTGAAAGAATGGGCTTTGACGTTTGTTGTCTGTACCGTGATAGCGATGCCTAAAAATACAGCACTTTACTGGAGGCTATCAAGTAAATGAAAAGGGTGTTTTGTGGCTATTTCTAGAATCCGGATATATTGATTTACAACAGGCTGTCTTTACCAGATAGGTGTGCTGTGACGTCAGTGATGTACTGTCTTCTTTCAGTGGCTGTGGCCTTTGCATTTGATCTTGTCAGTGCTTGCGTCAGTGATGCATATCATTGCCTGCGTGATGTCAAAGTGTGGGTGTTCAGTTATAGACACATGGTTAACCTAATGTGCTGCAGTAAATCCTGAGCACAATTTTCTTCCGGGAATAACACGGAAAGAATGATTCATCAATGTTCACATTAGGCTAATGCTAAGTATAGAACTTCTCTCGACCTGCACTGCATACTCACCTCACCTCATCTCCTCTCATGAGGAAAGGTGAGGGGAAATTGTTTCCCTGCAAGATAAGAGGGACAAAAATGTAGCCTTGGCTCTTTGATACAAATCAGTGTTGTTCAGTGCAGCAGTTCTCAAACTTAGACACGCCCCCCTTCCTCTTGTCTGTGGTACTTGACGCTCCCCCCTACACACACATAAATCATTATTATTATTATTTATTTATTAGCAGACACCCTTATCCAGGGCGACTTACAATTGTTACAAGATATCACATTATTTTTTACATACAATTACATTATCTTTTACACATTATTTTTTACATACAATTACCCATTTATACAGTTGGGTTTTTACTGGAGCAATCTAGGTAAAGTACTTTGCTCAAGGGTACAGCAGCAGTGTCCCCCACCTGGGATTGAACCCACAACCCTCCGGTCAAGAGTCCAGAGCCCTAACCACTACTCCACACTGCTGCATACATACATACATACATATGTACATATACTGGTAAAAAAAAAAATCCAACATGCCTGCGGCTTCTCTCTATGTCACTGTTGTGTTTTTTTGTTTTGTTTTGTTTTTTCACGAACCAGCCACCGATCCATTGTAATAAGAGCAAACTTAACACTGCAAATTACAGTTTACCGATTGTGACCAACGCTTACTACATAGTAAGCTGATAAACAACATACATTGCCAGATGGCAGCAGACTTCATCCAAAAATATGCAAGCTTAAAAGGCACCAGTCAGATGCACAGTGCCATCTACAAACTTTGACATGCCTGGAGGTGTCAGCAGAAAGATTTGTTTTAAGTTAATATATACCGTATAACGGAAAATTTTGGCTGGTATTAAGTTCGGCGGATTTATTTTTTTCACAGCACGTTCACAAAAAAAGGTCACAGTTTTGCATTTATACTTTTAATTCCAAAAACATTTAAATACATTTACAGTAACTCGTTATAGCATCTACAGTGTAACTGCAGCAACTTGGAGAACAACAAAGAAGGCCTTCTAATCAGTTACAGTATTTATCGTTCTTATCTGGCCCTTAATTTTAAGAACCAGTAAACTTTTATGAGAAGTATTTGCTGTCTCTAAGTTTTAAAACTATAGTTCACAACATAACACAGTTGAACAATCACAGTATTACCATGCAGTAATTGTAGGGCAGTGTTGCCATGTGTGAAATCTTTAACAATAAAGCCAAAATGAAAATGATTTTATTTGCTTCAAAATCATTTCAAACTGGTTACTAGACTAGCAAGCACTGGCAAAATCATCTCAGTTTTATCTCAGTTTTATATTTGTTTCTGGACTTTGTGATACCTGCACGATGCCTGCATTAATAGTCGTGTCTACAACGTATCGACAATAACAATCAACGATTTTGTTACAGACTTTCAACAAGTCTAACACAAACAATTTTGTCTTAATTAAACCGTTCTAAAAAAAGAAAAAATGCTTAAAATAAAAAAGAACAGTCCTACTACAGTAACAGGCAGTTTACACTGCCTCTGAGTTTCTGATCGCATCATCAATTCCACATTTTTTTAATCCATTGATAGAAATGCCCGGTCTACTTTTAATGTTTTCAAACAAATTGGCTTCATCACTACCATTCTCATATCCACTTTGACATCTGACACATTATTTCTCTTGTCAGGTGCTTCTTTAATCTGTTCTGTATACCAGTCTGGCAGAGGGTGGGATTGAGTACTGTATGCAACCCTGATTGGTGGAAGTATTATTGGCGATCCAATCAAAATAGCCAAATAAAGTATCCAACCGTTATACGGTATAGCCTAGTTTAAGATGTGCGCTGTAATATATAGTGCACTGTTTTCACGCACAGGGTTTTAAATTGGCACCGTCTATGTCAAAACCATTGCTTATTTCATTCCATTGCTAAAATCGATGTTGGGATGCAGATGCAGAGCTAATAAGATATCTAGGGTGCCACTGTTGAAAAGACTACTGAAAACCGCCTACATTGTTTTTCCCAAGCACAGCAGCCTGTTATTGATATAGTACAATTACAGGCCTGTAATTACAGGCACTTCTGAGTTCTAAAAGCGTATCATTTTCTAATCAAGGGGGTAAATTATTATCTTAGAAGTGCACAGGAATTGATACAGCAGACCTGCTGTTGTTTTGTACAGGACAATGTTATTATAATAATAATAATAAATAATAATAAATAACCCTCATTCATCATTACTAATAATACAAGATAAATATATAATATACGGTATGAAGCTGCAGAGTATCACAACCCTTTCGGTTTTTTCAGCTAATAAGATTATTTCTTTGGTATAATTAAGCCATGTAACAGCCTACATCTTTCCATTTAAAACACAAGATTTCAAGACCACCATGGTTCCTTCACCGTGTGACAATTCACTGCCTTTCTGCTGTGAAGGCCTAGGTCAAATCATCTTAGTAATACAAGAGACAAGAGTTGGTACTGGACTCGTGTGAACTGAGCCCACAGTAGAAACACATCACACAATGCCCTATATTTCATTGTCTGCTGACCAAGCAACACAACCCAGCAAAGAGAACTTTCCTCCTCAAAATATCCTATAGTAAATGTAAAAAGGTGAATGAAACTGGATTTCATTAATAGATGTTTACTTGCTACTTAGCTCCCTCTAATGGTCAAATATTGTCATTAAATTCTTGAACTGCGGTGTTTCCCTTGAAATTTTGTTTTCAATCACAAACTTGCTCCGCTACTCTAGAAACAAACCTTTTCTAGGCTGTGAGTGCACCAGGTGGAAACATCAGAGCAGGCTTTTAATGTTACACAATTCACTATTCATGTGAAAGACACAGTGACATCGCACTTTGCATGGCCATACCATTCAAGAACATAGATCTATTTTGATTGCACTGACTTGGAGCTATCAGCAAGTAAGAGAAAGCTGTTAGATTCAAGGGGGTCGAAAGCATTATGGTCATAAAAAGTTTTAAAGGTTTTAGGTTTGGTTGTGCATGCAGATGTTTAATATGTGACTCACCTTAAAAAATACATATGAAAAGTTTTGGTTGAGTGAAATTAGTAATTAAAACAAAATGTAACACCTGGAGTGAAAAATCCTTTACATAGCTTTATTTGCTAATCTTACAGTCAAATGCTAAGATACCTTTTTTTTTTTGTACCACACAACAGTACATGTTTACAGACCATCTGTCAAATATATATATATATATATATATATATATATATATATATATATATATATATATATATATATATATATATATATATATATAATTTATTTATTTATAATTTATTTTAGTGGCAGAATAGGGGGAGGAGAGGAAAATGTAGTCCAGGAGGGGCTGAGGGACTACATCACCCAGAATGCCATGGGAGGGAGCCAGGATGAGGTTCACCTGGCTCATATAATTAATGAGTATCACCTGCCTGTGATTAGCAAGCAGGTATATTACAGAGGAGAAATGTTTGTGCTGGGCAATCTGTGTGATGGCAAGAGACTGTCAGGGTATGTTCATCTGTGAAAAAGGAAAGGCTGAGTGTCAAGCCTACTGTGTTAAACTTTTTGTGTGTTGTGTACCGTGAGAAATTGTGTTTTGTTAATTGGTAAACAGCTTAGCCATCCAATCTAGTTTAGAACTAAAAAAAACTTTAGCAAGTACTGCATGTGGGAGTTTGGTTTTTGTTTTGTTTTTTATTTAATTTCTGTAAATAATAAAAATGACACAAAAGTGCTTTAAAAATCAATTTCTCTCTCTGGGTCTGCATAAAAAGGGCACCTTTAACAAATAGTGAAATCCTTCACAAATGGTGACCATGGTACTAAGCCCTTCAGACCCAGCAGAAATAAAAATAATGGAGTGGGGAGACCTAATAAGAACATTGGTGCACTAAAGGAGAGTAACAGCCGACTGAGGCAAGAGTCCGGGTTGCTAGAATCTGAGGTTTCGGAGTTGTAGTTGGTGCTAGCAAGAGTGGTGTGGCCTGCACCACAAGAAGAGTCACCAGAGGTGGAGAAAAGGTCGCTGGAGGTGGAGAAGCAGTTGCTGTCGGCAGCTACAGAGAAGGAGAGGAGGTAAAGAGCCCACCTCCACCACCACTGCGATCCAGTACGGCGCTGCTGGGTGCGGTCCCTTGCCCCATATGTCTGGACACCCTGTCGGAATGCCTGGATCTCCCTATGCTGGACCTAGTGCCCAAGTCAGTGCACCACCAGGCACAGTCAGTCGTCTGGTCTCCTACTCCGCTTCCCCTGAATCTCCAGACGTTGCTACGCTGTCGGCAGACATCCCAGGTGTTCCCCCTGCCCTACGCTTTGTTCCCCCTGGCGGATCAGACGTCACTGCGCTGGAGCCAAGGCTCTCCCCTCTGCCTGCTGCTGCACCCACGAGGTCACCAGCCTGCGCGCCAGTCGCCCCTGTCATCCCGTTTGGGTCCCCCGTCACTGGTTTGTGGTTCCTTCCCGAGGTCGCCGTATGATGAATCAACCCTCCCTCAAGCCCACCCACAACAAAGGGTGAAAATGGACAGTGTGGGACTTGAGGGAGGGTGGTGGAATTTTAAAGGTGGAGGGAGAAGTGGCCTTGGAAAGGCGGGTATGCTGTTCACAAGGGGGAGGAGGAGAGGGAAATGTAGTCCGGGAGGGGCTGATGGACTACATCACCCAGCATGCCACTGGAGGGAGCCAGGATGAGGTTCACCTGGCTCATATAATTAATGAGTATCACCTACCTGTGATGAGCAGGCAGATATATTACAGAGGAGAAATGTTTGTGCTGGGCAGTCTGTGTGAAGGCAAGAGGCTGTCAAGGTATGTGCATCTGTGAAAAAAGAAAGAGGTACTGTGTGAAACCTTTTGTGTGTTGTGTACCATGAGAAATTGTGTTTTGTTAATCGGTAAACGGCTAAGCCATCCGATCTAGTTTAGAACTAAAAAAAAAAAAAAAAGTTTAGTTCGTACTGCATGTGGGAGTTAGGTTTTTTATTTGTTTTCTGTAAATAATAAAAATGGCATGAAAGTGCTTTAAAAATCAATTTCTCTCTCTGGGTCTGCATAAAACAAATAATGAAATCCTTCACAATTATATAAATAGTTTTTTTTTTTTTTTTTTTAAATCTTGTAGTCTGGAGCTCTTTGCCTTATCCCAAATTCTTAGGATTTAGAATGAAGAAAATACTTTGGGGAAGAGCCTGGGATGCTTATGAGATCTTAAGCAATTCAGATCTTGTTTTTTAAAAATAAATAAATAAGAGGTCATTCATTTTTTTGGGATCTCATATCATTCTGTGGGAGTCCTCTGCTAAGTACAGCCTCAGGATTTTTTGACTGTGCAGGGAGCTCTATTAAACTACAGTAAATAAGGGGATTTTAGACTTAGATGCTGTTTATAAGTGTTGGCACCCTCCTGATAACTAAAACACACTTGTATTTCTTTCTTTAAAACATTTATGCTAATACATTAAATATTACACGTTTGACTCTTCCCTATGTTTACGTACAAAATCAGGCTTATATTAACAAGGATTTCCTTCATGTAGTAGCCTACAGGTGATGACAAAAGGGGATCAGAAATTTTCATTATTACTGGCCTTGTAAGGGCATTTATAATGCATCTTGTAAAGGATTGTCTTGATAACATTGCTTTTAGTTATTGTAACAAATGTGTTCCATAAAGCAGGACAATTGATTTAGACTGACTTAATCAATTACTGTATTCTTCTGCCAGAAGATGCAGTTCATCAGTGGGAGGTTATAAATGACCTAACATGACAAACCGTGCCAGTGTGCACTCGCAAACTAATATACTCCACCAATGCTGTCAACGTTCCTACAACTGCTAATAACTTATAAACCATTTAAGCTTGCAGCTTCATATTTTAAGTGTTATGGGAACCATCCTGGCAACATTTAGTAGCACCCTTTACTTTGATCTCAGACCCAAGATGGCTGCCACATTCAACTCATGACTTTCAGGTTTCCGGGTAATAAAGACCTAAGGCTTAGCAGTTCTGACTTAATTTTCTGTACACAACTGTAATCTGTGTTTCTCTTGGTCGTGTTTGATCACGGGTGTTGTGTAAGAATAATGAATATGCCAGTAATTTGACACCACATTGCAGCCTCATATTTTACCAACTCTTTGAGGTAGTGACTTCATAGTTGCTGTGTTATGTAAACTCAAATGCAAAACAAAAACATCTCGTAATATTTTATTATCAAGTTTCTTTTTGACTACTGAAGTATGTAGGCCTAACAACAGTTTTCAAAGCCTAATGGAACACTGCTCCTTTAACTGGAAACTGTGACACGTAATCTTAAACTCTTCTTATCATGTGCCACAGTTCAGCCCAGCAAGCAGTATGAAACCAGAAGTGTGTTACCTGCACAGCCTGATCACTGACAAATCACTTCATCTAAAAGAAAGAAACTTGTTTTTGTGTGTTCTTGTTTTTGCTGTCGGCATTTTCCATATGCAGAATGAGTGGTAAGACTAATGGTGAAGCCTTTCAGATTGGGTTTTCTATGCCGTTTTCAGTGCCAGTGTCAGACAGGAACAATATATTTAAAACCTGCTACTGCTGAGCCTTTTTTTTTTATACAACAGGTGTCAGTTCAACTGCTGTTAGCGTTTGTTACAAGAGCTGGCTGGAATAAGGCTAGGAAAACAATGCAAGAACAACATAGCCTTGCTTTATATGCAATTTCTGTGCTTTGTTATTGATTATTTGTTTTAAAAGTAAGTGCAAGTACAACATCTAACAGAAAAAAGCATATTTATTATAAAGAATTCAGTGGTGGCTGGTGAACATTGAGGCAAAGACGTTTTCAAACTGATTCCTTCTTACACTTGAAACTCTATTGTGATTAATTAGTTAAAATGGTGTATATTTGCACGACTAACAACTTTGCTGTTTCCATCAATATACTGATTAACCAGCACTGACAGACACTTTGTATCGTCCGCTTGTATAGGTATATTTGGTGCTTTTCAACTGCTGGTTAATGAACTCCCTAGCAAATACAAACAAATAATACAAAACATATTTGTAGCCCAAATTCAACCAAATACCAGCCCAAAAATAGCCCAATATTATGTTGCCTACACTAACTCAAAAGTAACCCAATAAACATGGTATTATCTAGTTTCTTGCATTTTTATGTAGGTATTAGAATGATCAGAACTCAGCAGTGCACAAACACACACTGTGCAGCTACGGGTAGCAGAGTGGTTAGTGCATTTGTAACTGCGTAAGCAAAGGTCTTAAAAGGAAATTGTGATTACAGGTCTGTGTGAGGAGGATATATATCCAAAAATGTGTGTACAAAAAGTGTAAAGAAAATGTCCTTTGTGTATGAACTGAAATGTATAAGTCTTTAAACCTCCATTACACCATGTACACATGCAATAGTTTGCATTAGCTGTTATACACGCTGCTGTCAAACTTTGCCAGCAGCTCCCGGGGAGGCCTGCTGTAAATTAGACTGAAGTTAGGATGTTTCTTTGCAGTCTGAATGTGGAGTATGTTTGACAGCAATTTTAGTCCCATTCTATTTAAACTGTTATCTTTTAAGACATGACATCTGAGAGTACACTATCTACATTTAATTTGCAATTAGACTCCCACTTTTTGCTATATATATTTTTATTGGTCTATATCTTATGTAAACAGGAAACACACGCTACCCACAATGCAATGCACGTCATATCCACAGATATTGAAGCGTGTTATTGCTACAATGTTTAGCAACAGTGATGTAAACACTAAGGGTTGTGTATCATATAGCTTAGTATTTTGCTTAAAAATATAGGTAAGACTTTAAAACTGTTCACAATATATCCAAATGTAATACCTGCACAAATGCCCAAAACTAACCCAAACATTAGGAACCCGCCCAAGGCCATTTTTTCATGCACAGTAAGTAAAAAACAAGCCTGATTGACAACACTGCTCCCTAGTCATGTGTAGCATGCAGTCAAGCCGCTCATTCTGTATAGGTTTTGAAATGCCCTTTAACACTGTTACAGTTTTCACACGCTTCTGGATAGAAAATCCACTAGGCCTCTGAATACTCCTGGATTCAGTGTTGATTCTGTTTCATCATGACCATGTCAATTCAAAAGCAGTACAAAACCATAAACAGCTGATTAATTTTGAAAGAATGTACCGTTTCCTGTCAGCTTCCTCGTTATGCTTTCTTATTCCCACCCGATCGCTTTAGTCCAGCTGTGTTGCTGTATTTACACTTCCTAAGTTGTCTAAGTGGCATTTACATGCTTGTGTTTCTTGATTTTTTTTCAGTAAGGTGTTTTAAGTCATTCACTCCAGTTTTGTGTCCAAGCCACTTCACCGCCAAACAGCAAGCAGGGAAAGCAGAACAACGACTTTCTAGAAGCGATTCCACAAATCCACAAATATCATGCCATTGTAAACTTCTGAAATAAACTCCTTACCTAATCATTAGGATGGCTTACGTTTTTAATCAGGCTGATGAGATCCTAGTCTTCACCTGAAGTTTCTCTTCATAATTCAGTCCCAAGAATGGTATTCATTTTGTCTACTCAAAGAAATAAGCTGAAGTGAAGCTCGTGCAAGGCTGCAGTTGTCTGACAGTTATTGTTTCTGATAACTGTAGCAGCCTGTGGCCTGGGTGGTAAATCCAGAGGCCCAAACCCCACTGAAAATCATTGTGGCTTCACCTCCAGACAGATATTGGAAATCAAAACTGTGCCACCGGGGTGGTGGAGAAGAAAGCCCTGCTATAGATTTTCTGTGTTCGATTCTGTTTAGTGACACACACACACACACACACACACACACACACACACATTTACAAAGCCGTTGCTTATTAATTAGGTTATTTATTTTCTTTCATTTTTTGCTCATAATGAGATGTATTAGAAAGTTGGGAACCAGATGAAATCAATAAGTACTTTGCCCTCTGCTTGAGGGAGGCATTCAATTATTCTTTTCAAGCAATTATTTATTTTAAATAGCTGAACCTGCTAATGGTTTTCCAAAATATAATGGGGCCATAAACTCAATTTGGCCATATTCTGTCAAATGACAATTAAACTATTAGGTTTTGCCAAACTAATAGCAAACACTTTTGAGTTACATTGTTTCTAGTTTTCAGTATTAACAGTTTGAAATTAATCTTTGGAGAAAACACTGTGATCCACTGGGCCGATTGCATTTTAAAGGATTAAACAGTACAGTAATACCCCACAAAAAAGGCTTCCCTAGGATACAGTACTACTTCAGGGAGTTCTTAAATGAACAGCTTCATATGAGGAACTGTATTCTGCATGCCAATGCTCTTTGCTGCATGGTTACCTGGTTACTGGAATCATGAGGGGAATCCCATACTGTACAGAAATCACATGAATTAAAGGAGACCCTAAAATGCTCATGGGAGATGCAGAGATTTCTGGGATCCCACTCCCTTGCTTTCTTGCTTGAGACTTTGTCTGAATGGATACACTTTAACAGTAACTCTTTCAGCACCCTAGACCTGTATACAGGTAAAATGCACTTAAACTGCATAGTATAAGTAAGACAGAAGACCAACAACGGTAATCCTGTGTTTGGCAATTTTTACTACTTCTTCATTGTTCGCCACAAAACAAGGTTTTTACTTAATACTTATTGGAATAATATTAACAGTAACATTTTATATTTCTTAGTCTGAGAGAGAAATGTTCTTTGTCTTCAAAGTACTCTTTTAATCTGAAAAACATTCTGTGGTCTTGAAAGCTAGTGTATATATTTTTTATACATATTCCAGCTGATCCTTTTAAACGGGTATCACAAAAACAGCCATGTTCATATAGTAAATCTTTGTGGACCAGCATGACTGTTCACACGTCTGATTATTTTACCCGCCAGACTGATTTAATAGTTGAATTTATCTGGATTCAGTCATTCTTTGTCTTCTGCAGTTCATGACATGCTGGGTGTCATGGTTGTGGTGTTTTTCTTTTTTCTTTCTTTTTTTTTAAAAATTGTAACAAGGTCAGATGAAGCTACTTTTCACTCTAGACCCCTATACTGTATCAGTAAAGAGAAAACTACTTGCTTTAGTCTTGGCTGACAAACTGATGCAAGGTGAAAGATCGTCTGTGCTAAAAATGTCCAAATCCTTATAACAGCTTCTATTCTTCAAACCTGTTTGTTGTGGCACAAAGTACTGGAATGCTTAAACTTGCAGAGAAGCTGCAGTCAAAAATAGGACATACATATTCATGAATGTGAGTTATCAATTGGGAAAAAAATGCACCAACTAAAACTTATTAGTTGTCATACATACATATCTTTTGAATACCTTTTTTGTTTGAGACACGCACAGCGATGGAGTCGCCTTCTGCAAGGGTTTTCTTACTGCTGACTGGCTGCAGTAATGGTTAATGATGTAGATCTTAACCAGTCTGCCTTTCTTTAAAGCACTTGTTGAATATTCCATACCTATATTACATTGAATAGTATGTTGCTTTTAACTGTGTGTTTGTGCCTTGCTATCCTGAATATTTTTAGATGAGAGAATTTGTTCTTGAAAGTTGTACTGTAGAGTCTCTGGCTTTGTATTCTAAAGTGTGTTTTCACCTCTCAGGTCCTGCTCAAGTTCCAATGATGTCTCCAAATGGTTCAGTGCCTCCAATATATGTGCCTCCTGGATACGTTTCACAGGTAAAGCAGACATTCACCCTATAATTTGCTTTTCTGTTGTGTCATGTGAGTGTGTGCTGTCCTGCTCACAATTATTCCTTCAACCTAACACAATCAATTGTATCATAACTGCCAGTGTCAGGTTTTATTTTTTTGTATAGTTCCTACTTTAAAACATCTTGTACTTCCTTCAGGATTTCCCAAATGAGTAGTTATAGGAACCCGCCCTTTTGTCTGTATATATATATTTCTGCAGTCTCAGGTTAAACGCACAGGCGCTTATTAAAATACACCATAAGATTTGGAGAGACCAAGTTCTGCCAGCGCATAATCCAAATCCAGTCTCCATTTAAATCACTTTGAACAGAGTCAATGGGAACAAACAAGACTGATTCTCAAAATGCCCAAAACTCTTTCCCAGTTGCAGATAGAAGCATTGCATACAACCCAATGGTGCCGCCCCCCCAAACCTATTGCACCCGTCATACATTCTGTTATTTGTTCCCCAAGGTGCTCTAGTGACCAAATGCACTATCCGGCCATGATAATACTAGTAGCTGATGCATGTTGATGCTACAGCTTTCTGAACTGTTTCACCCAATATGTAACATACAGACTTTTATATATAAAAGTAAAGTCTCACCTGTGCTGTTGTGTCTGAGTTGTACAGATTATTGAAGAGAATGGCGTGCGGAGGGTCCTGGTCTTACCTCAGGCAGAGTTCCTACCAGGGAGCCACTCGCCGTTGCATCCTCATCTGCCTGCTTTCATTCCTCACCACGCCATGATGCCTCCTCCGCCACACCACGTGTACACCACAGTGAGTGGGGCCGGGGACATGACAACCCAGTACATCCCCCAATACCACCCGTCACAAGTCTACGGGGACCAAGGTCAGTGACACATTTGATTCATGAAACGCAAATACTTAGGTGCTGAAACATTAAGATACTCTAAACTGCGTTAGATGTAAATACCAAGATTGACTGGGCATGTGACTTATTGTTATCTGGAAAAGTATGTGTTATGCTGGGGAAGGCCGTTACTTTTAATTAATTTAATGTTTGCTGTTGGGAACAGTGCTGGCAAGTGCACTTTTAGTTCTTTTAAGCACATACTGCTTATCGTACCTTATTGTGTGGTGGATTTGAGATGTGTACTAAAGTACACTGGGGTCTAGGTTGAGACCACAAAACTAATTTCACTTGTCAACCCTGGTCTCCAGGAGTGGAAGGGAAGAAAACCAAATTTTGATTAGATTAATTAAATAATATCTCCTGTTTCTTCTGTTCTGTGTGAGTCTTAACTAACAGTGGCCTATACAACCATATTGTAAATTATCTGTCCAACAAACAATGTTGTGTTTTTATTTTATTTATTTATTTATTTTTATGTTGCAGACTCTCATTCACTTCATGGAAGGTCTGGCTTTGTAAACAGAGATGACAGGACTAGTAAAACATACTGAACGTTTGCAAAGAAAATTAAAAGACAGACACGGTGGTGCGACAAAGGACAAAATGAACAGCCCACCCTCCTCGCCGCAGAAAAGTGACTGCAGTTCCCCTACAGACATCCAGAATGGGCTTGGGAAAGGGCAGAACTCCCCTGGGGCTGCCCCAGTTAAAGGGAAACAAGTAGGAAAAGTAAAAGGCAGTCCTCGAATAGACACAGAAACACAAGGTAAGTTAATAACAAAGTAACTGTGATTAGCAGGTTGAAGATCAAACTCCAGTCTCTTATGATCAGAAACCCACATGCTGCCTATTGTGGGCATCTGAATAGTCAAATCAGACCACAGTGGAAGAATAGCAATTATACTTTTATTAAATAAGGTTTAGCATGCTGCTGACCACCTAATACTGTTTACACAATGCATCAAAAGAGCTACTGCATTTAAGACAACAGCTTTAAGCTCTCCGTATTGCAAATCTGTACTGCAGATTTCTTTTGCAGTCAGTAGTGAGTGTGGAACAGTTCTTTGCTGCAGTGTGTTCTTGGCACCCAAGTTGGTGACATCACAAGGCCTCATCTGGGCATCTGTAACTGCTGCAGCTGCCTTGTGACATCATCAACTTCAGCATGCTTGGAGGGGCTGCCACACAACATGACATCAACAATCCCAAACATAGCTGTGTGAAGTGACAGGTGGTTCATCTTAGGTAATTTTCATAAGAAATGCCCTTTTAATGATGACACATAATTGGCTAATGATGCTTAATTATTGCATTAGTGGGCATTCATCCAGTTGAGTGTCCTTGCATAACAATTTTGTTGGATCAAAATTTTGCAGTAGACTATCCCCCAGAATAGGCACCCTTGACAGTGTTTTTACAGAAATGTTTTAAGGTAACATTGCATATCCATTGAAAATGTGATGTATGATATGTTAAAGAAGAAAATGTCAAGGAAATGCTGCATAAAGCCATAAAGGTCACTCCTACACCTGTTTTCCAGGCTTTCTTTGTGCAAAGACTTGTGAATACTCTGCCAAGAGAAACTCTTCCACGGTTTCAAGTGGTGCTATAGTGTTATTTGCACTAAGGGTGCTGTTAAGGGCTGTGTCAAGTTTGCATGAATTAGACTACCACTTAATTAAGTGACAGGAAAATAGCACTGCCAACTTAAATTGGTCAGTGACGCATACTGTATCGAATTTGTTTGAATTTAATTTGTGTAATGCACATGCAGAATTCAGTAAGTGTAAAGGGAGAAATAGCTATCAACATGATTTTTTTATTTTTTTAAACAGAGCATATTCTATTAACACAATACTGCAACTGCACAGGAGAAAATTACACCCATTGTTAATGGTAGCCAGGGTGGCATTTATTCAATGCATTATTGCTCAATCATTATAGCCTATTTAGGTCTTTACCATTGTACCTGAAACTTAAAGGGAGATGCAGTTTTTCTATGCCAATCGTGAGAGGAACAGTCAGTTTACACAAATGATTTTTCTCTGTTGCTCAGTAAGGTAGTGATATAAATGAAGCTTTATTCTTGACAGGCACGCTACACATTCAGATGTCAAACTGACCTCAGCAGCTAAGGTTTCACTGTTCTATTGTCAAGGTGCCCTGAGCTCAAAAATGTGTTCATGTCATGGCAGCTTGATACTGAAATGAATGCATCATCATTATAATCGGCTGTTTCCAGGGAGACTGGTGATCTCATAGCATTGGGTTTAGTTCTGAAGCAGATGTCCATAGGTAAACCTGCTAAATTAATTCACTGGACCCACTTTCACTTAGTTGCTTGTATGTATTTTGCCTTGTGAAAGTGGAACTTTTTTCTTTTCTTTTCAGCTTATGTTAAAGATTCTACCGTGTTCGTTGAACAGATGCTGATGCATTGTTCCACACAGACAGTGTTTTTGTTTTTTTTTTCCTCCCAGTTCCCAACATGGGGGTATTGATCTTGTCTTATCAGAGAGCATTGTTTTTAAGTATATCCCACAACAGCCTTCTAGACAACATGTTTAGAATTCCAATCAGGAATAGTTGCATATTCCCAACAACGGATGTAGGCCAAAATGAGTTTTAATAGACGTGTGAAATGTGTAAGGAGAGTTTCAAAATCAACAAGGACACTTAACATATAGAGAAATTGTGATGAAACTTGCCAAGACATTATTTTACCATAAGTCATTTACATGTACAGTACCCCTGTAGGTTATGGTGATCTACTTTTTCATAGCTTCGTTACTGACAAACTTCAAAATTGCTGGCTGATCAAAATCAACCACAACATTAATGTTCCTGCTTTCTCCATGCCTTCTATACTACAGAAATACCAAAATAAACTAAAATGTCAATGACAAACACTTAGTTTTAATGTATACTACAGTACTGGAAAAACCTGTGTACTGCTTCCTCTCTGGTCTTACAAGCCAGCCAGCTCAAACAGATGTTCTTTTTAATGCAAGTCAATGAGTCATTAGGAAACCTTTTCCATTTAAACTTAAAATTACAAGTAAGTTCATGACGGGTACTATAATTGCATCAACTTGTATGTAAGGGGTATACAGGGTTATGGGCACTGACATGCCTGACAGGGGCTGTGATAGTTTAGATCTAACACATTATTTGTTTTGTAGAACTAGATGAAGAGACAAAGGCCCTTCAAACTCTTCTTTCCAATATAAGCAAGCCAGTGGTAAGTAAACCTTTCAGACTTTATCTGTAAAGACTACTAGTTCAGTGCTTGTAAATCACAAAGAATACATCTCTAGTTCTAGTGCCTGCATTTTGTTACCTTACAGAATCAATGGGGGTGTGCATTTTGATGTTTCCATTGTCATTTTTTTTGTAACCTGTGTAAGGGTGCCAAAATGTGGTATCTGCATTGTGAGGTAAAACAAGATGTTTAATTAGTATTAATTTGTCATTTAGCAGACGCTTTTATCCAAAGCGACTTACAGAGACTAGGGGGTGAACTATGCATCAACAATTGCTGCAGAGTCACTTGCAATAGGACCTGGGTTTGACGTCTCATCCGAAGGACGGAGCGCAGGGAGGCTAAGTGACTTGCTCAGGGTCACACACAGTTAGTGGCTAAGCAGGGATTAGAATCGGGGACCTCCTGGTGTCAAGTCCGTTTCTTTAACCACTGGACCACCAAGCCACCAAAACTTATCAGATGTCATCCCATGCATAGAAAATACAACACAATTCTGAAGAAAAACACTTTATGTTTAATAGTAGTTCCTGAGTAACATCTTCATTTTTGTGATTTGTAATACGTTAATGTGTCTTGTGTGGGTGTCCCCTTTTATAAAAATAAATAAATAAAATAAAACTGAATGTAATGACATCTCTTCTACATTAAGTGAACATATGAAATTAACTTAACACATACAACACTGTAGAAACAATGCTGAATTGCTTTGCACTGTTAGTTCCTACAGCACTGCCATGCATGTACTGGAGCACACTCTGCTGGATATATGATGTGTCCTCAGTTTCTTTTTTTTAAATTTTGTTAAGCTGAGTTTGCTGGTGAGCTGTGTATCAAATATAAGAAACAACAGTGTAGGGAACTATTAAAGTCATATTCCACAGTAACTCAAACTGTACTGTGTAAGAATATTATTCAAAACAAATGTTCATCACAGGAGGAAGTCAGGTAATGCGCTGTCTACTATCTACTGTGCAGTACTGTCAGTTTCACTCTTCTCTATCCCAGGCATTTATTTCCATACACCAATACATGAATACATATTAACTTGATAGCAGACATCAAGTGTAAACCTTTACATGTCTTCATTATGTGAGGGAGTTAAAGTACTTTGTAACTGTGAAGCTACTGGAACTTTTAGCTGCAATTTTGTGATTTAATAATTTTAAGTGCTGGTGGTAGTTCACAAAATGACGGTCATTGCAATTACTGTACACTGATGCAGAACTGTTGTCCACATAACAGATAATTGCAGTCAAGCATAATTGTCTAAATTGTTTGAATTGTTAAGCATGCCAATTGTCTCTAATTGTTATATTGTAATTATGCTCTTAGTGAATAATTTTGCAAACTTAAATGGCTTTATTATTAAAATTGATTTCTAGTATTTGTCATCTCTTACTGACATATACAAAACTATATATAAATTCAGTGGGAAGTGTATTTTGGTCTTCAAACCAGTCCTTGACCTCTCTTCTAATTTTCACATTGGCCATGTTTGATTGTGAAAAGAGGGTTTCATGTTTGTTCGGTTTTTTTTTGTTTTTGTTTAGAAGCATGAGGATTTGTCTAAAGCTTTTTATCCTGCCAATTTTGTATGTAGACCACTAGGAGGAGCTCAGGTCATACACTCTTTAGTTATATATGGTATATAAAGGTTTTTCTCAATATCTTATCCATGATTATTTAAAAACAAGCCTGATTCACTTAGTGATTTGGGGAATTTCATGGGTCTCAATTTTAATGCATTTTAATGGTGTTTTTAAAATCTCACTCCTCATTCTTTCCCTCTTTTAATGCTCTGACCTTGACGTCTACCTGTGTGTGTATATGTAACAGCCCAAAATTAGGTAATTCATGTATCAACTAGAGAACTCGCAGTCTGAAATTATATATATATATGTATGTGTGTGTGTGTGTGTGTGTGTGTGCCAATTCTGAGGTTAAACATTCCTTTCAGCACTGCTCAACATTCTGTAGTGTTTTCTCTATGGGTTTTTATTTATTCTAATGTTTATATATTGCAGATGTCAGACATTGAAGCAAAGACAGCAGTTGTTACGTGGTCTCCCCCTGCTGCTGTGAATGGGGACAGTGATATGGCAAATTTACCAGACTCCTTTTTCTATGAGGTTGCTGTCTCCAGCAGCGGAAAATATGGCAAATTCAAAACGGCATATAGGCAAGTCTAAGAAAAATAATGAATGCATTTATAACCTTTCATAGCCTATGGTTTTCAGTAAATGTTCCCAATAATGTGGTCGCGCACTCAGTTCTTGGTGAAAATCTATCAACTGTTTTGCTCACTATACCAGTGTACTGTACCAGAGATTGGGTAATTGTACAAATTGATTTATTTCTACCTTTCAAATGTCGCAATCTTCTGAAGCTGTCAGCTTCCCATTCAAATTGTAGTGATAATGCAATATCTTTCACAATTTGTGTGATTTGTCTCAATTGGCTATTTTGTATAATGTGTAATAAGACAAAATGCTCTGGATTCTTTTTTTTTAATGTATATGGAAAATGAGATTGGAAAAGCATGTGTTCATAATTTGAACAGTAAATCACAATTCAGAGCCGTTAGTCATTTGGAGAGCTACAAGTAGCTTTGTTAGTGCTTTTGGTCCTGTTTCCAATATAACACTTCTAAAGTGATTGGAGACTGGTGGGAAAGACAAATGCAGCAAAGCATAGCGACTTCTAAAAGGCAACAATAAATACGCACAATAACCCAAACTGTGAATTGAAGCTGTAACTATCTGCGTGTTCAATGGATTTTAACTGAGGAACACTTCTTTTAGTTAACTCTTTGAGCAAGTATAAATGAGTCTGTTTTAACCTTGTCTTTTCTTTTAGTGGTGAAGAACTTACTACAACTTTAGAAGACCTTAGACCAGCAACAGATTATCATACAAGGTTTGTTTTGTGTGTGAATGTGTTTGATAGTTTTTCTTGGGCTTCTACATTATTATTATTATTATCCAGGGCGACTTACAATTGTTACAAGACATCACATTATTTTTACATACAATTACATTATTTTTTACACATTATTTTTACATACAATTACCCATTTATACAGTTGGGTTTTTACTGGAGCAATCTAGGTAAAGTACCTTGCTCAAGGGTACAGCAGCAGTGTCCACCACCTGGGATTGAACCCACAACCCTCCGGTCAAGAGTCCAGAGCCCTAACCACAACTCCACACTGCTGCCCAATGATGCTCTATTTACTTACTAAGTCAAATAATTGTAACAGCAAACAAGAAACTACTCTAAACAATAATACAAGTGCTCGTTAATGCAGCTCTTTTTTTTCTTGCCAATTGTATGTGGTTACTTTTTTTTATTCCTTATTTATATGCTTGAAAATTCACCCATTGATTTCTGGGATACCAATTTGTCCTGCGTCAGTACATTGCAATTACTTCACTTTCTGTGTTACAGATAATAGGATCCCAGCCTTAGATGTTATCCATGGGAACTAATATGGGGTCAAGTGGGGTCCTATTACAGGTAGCACAGAATGTGAACTCGTAATGCTGTGGCAGGATAAATGGGATAACATGGAAAAAAAAAAAAAAAAAAAATGATGTGACTTATGACGGTGAACTAACTAAAGACATGTTTTTAAATCCTTTACTATTACTCCCACCAACCTGTATGTTGTCTTCTTTACTCATTTAGAGTGCAGGCAGTGTGTAATTCTTTACAAGGGACGCCATCAGAACCTGTCAGTTTTACTACGTTGAGCTGTGAACCAGATACCCCAATTCCACCAAGAAAAACAAACGGGACCAAAAACTCTCTTGTTTTGCAATGGAAGGTAAAGTGATATTCAAATGTTTAAATTACACACAAACCAGAAGCATTTATGCAAAGATAACCATAGCTGAAGTTAAGATATTTGTGGGTCTATTTAATTAAGCAATAATGACCGACAGGCAGGGCATTTCCTGGCTGTTAATGCCCCGGCTGGGAGAGTTGAAAACCTGAGGCGTAAGCCGGGGCATTAATGGCCAGGAAATGCCCTGCCTGGAGGTCATTATTGCTATTATAAACCGTCTTTATGGTTTTAACAGCAATAAAAGTAGTTCTTCGACGGTATAAT
>CM060255.1:43370362-43489623 GCA_030684275.1 Acipenser oxyrinchus oxyrinchus | reverse complement strand
GTCATATTTTCATATGCAGTATTTACTTTTAAAATGTACCAATACTGCAATGTTATTTAGTTGTAAAATTATAAAATGGTTGCAATAGAAAGACGATGTCATTTTTAGCATGAAACAGCAATCAAAAAATACCTCTTTATGATCCCCTTTTTTCAGTGTTTAGGACCCTATTCAAAATTCAGGTAACCAGCCAAACACAAGAGAGCATTAGGGTACATTTAAAATCAGCTGAATACAGAAGACTCTTGATAGTACAGAAGTATAGAAACAGGTGGCGTCACAACATGCTGTAATTTATCAATTCAAGCATGCCAAATATCAGAACAAATCTTTTTTTTAATTTTTATTTTTTTAAGTTGTTGGCAATTGTTTTTTTATTATTTTCTCCACAATTTGGAATAGCTCACCGCTACCACCCCTGCTCTAACTCGGGAGGGCAAAGACGAACACATGCTGTCCTCTGAAGTGTGTGCCGTCAGCTGATCACTTCTTTTACACACTGCAGGCCCACCATGCAGCCACCTCAGAGCTGCAGTGTCGGAGGACAATGCAGCTCTGGGCAGCTTACAGGCAAGCCCGCAGCACCTGGCCAGACTACAGGGGTCACTGGTGCGCGGTGAGACGAGGACAACCTGGCCGACCTAACCACCACCCACCACCCCCCCCGCTCAAACCAGTGATGTCCAGGCTATAGGGCGTATCCCTCACTCCACTAGGAGCACCTTTACTGAACGCCACTCGGGAGCGAGAACAAATCTTAACCATTCAGAATGTAACATTGCACTAAGTTTAGGGATGGACACAAGACAAACTATTTCAATGGCATTTATGAACTTATAATGTTACATATATAATGCATCTGAAAAGTATTACTGTATTTTAAAGTAATGCTGAACTTTTGATTGTCCTTATTCAAGTGATTTTTTTTTTTTAAATTAAAATCATCGTCATCTTTTATATGAACTCTAGCAACCAGAAATAAACATTGTGAAAACTTAATGTCAGGCCAGAGAACATAGCTTATCAGTGATAAACATTCTGGCAAATCTTAAAAGTATAAATCAAAATGAGGCTATTCAAGAAAGAAACATGGACGAGGTAAAAGATTATTAATATTATGTTTTCTCTGGCTAATTCTGCATTCAGATATGTCTGAAAAGTAAATGGGCCAAATGTATCTGCAAGATAAAATGCAGTCAGGTCACAGAGCATGCAATAATGTATCTACGTACGCCAGTCTAAAATATTGACCTCCGTTGGAATATAGACTTGTCACATAGGGGTTCACATCCCTGTGGGTCTTTGAAAGACACCAGTTAGTTTTAGCATGAAATGCTAACAGAAGAAAACAAATAGAAAAGGACAGTAAGTGTAATAAAACACAGCGAATGCATGGTAAAGCTCAGGTAAGCATTGTAAAGCCCAGCGGGGTATAGTAAAGCATATTAAAAAAATGGCTACCCATTGTAAACTATGGTATAACCATGGGAAAAGCATGGGAAAACAGATTTACTGTGGCAAACTTTCATAAGGAATCCCAAGCCTTGGTTTCTAGATTGCAGTGCAGGGAAGACATTGCAGTAAGGATGCTGAAATCAAAATGGGATGCAAGACTACCCAAACTCCCTCCAAAAAATCCACTTAGATGAAGATATCTCCTATTAACCATGCCAGACAGACCAGACTTCCCTGGAGAGATTTATTTTAATGCTAAAGGCCATTGCACACCTGATCCGTTCCGATGCTGTCGTTTTTAAGGCACTTAACATTGGACTGACTTGAAATGATATGTATTCAGATATCAATGCATCAATATTTATGGACTTCTTTTAAATAGCTGATTAAGACCCTCTCATTGTTTTATTTTTCATAAAAATGAAATTAAGCCACATGCACTTGTTTTTTGGAACACAAATTTTAATTATCTCAGTGTTCAGAATTCAGATCTGCCACTGTCAGATCAACCGAACAGATCACTTGGTGCTCAATGTACAATCAGAAATGTAAATGTTTGTAAAATTAATATTTATTGTAGCCTTAAAAAAATCATGTTGGAAAGCATAAAACTTGCCTTGCCTTCTAGAAAGTCTGTTACACTTGCAGTGTCTCTGGGGTCAAGCATCTTACTAGCGGTAAAGCATGACATATATTTTAAAATGAAAATACATGTTAGCTGAAACATAGATTTCTTTCAAAACACATTTGAGACCTATGTAGTGAATGGAAGTGCTAGCATGGAACATGTATGGGATTAGTGTGTTAGCTACAATCACTTTTATGTGCTTTTGAGACTGACCTTTTAAATGTAGTGCCAGTTAATTAATCATGGTACAATATGTATACAGGCAACACAATGGGAATCCTGGTTTCTTTCTAATCTTTCATAATAGATCACAGACATGAAAACACAAATTTGTTTGTAATGTATCTGTCTGTTACAGTTAAATATTTACTCAAGAAGCACAACAGGGGAGGAAAGCTGCTGTCTGTTTGCTTTTATGAATAATGGGAACTTAATCATCTGGTATGAAAAACAAACAAAACATGAAAATGAAATCTTGAGAAATGTTAACTGGAAACATGATGATACTTTGACCTCTACCATGTATAAAGTCAGGCACAGCTAACTTGAATAATCACCATTATGCTCCTTTGGGAATGAATGACACACCAAGGGGCTAGATTCTACAAAAGATACAACTGCATACATTCTTATCATTGGGAGTCTAGTAATCACCGTTAAATACATAAGAAATGTATACATGTATATGCAGATAACACTTTACTTTAAGTTACATTTATAACAAAGCAATTGCATTGTAGCCATTTAGTAACTGCTATTTAATTCATACAATTTAAAACACAGTTAACCCTGGATGTCAGAGGTAAGGCTCTTCCAGACCTCATGTCCTCTGTGTAGAAATTCTAACCCCTGTTATTTCTCAATTGGGCAGCGTTACGAAAGGTTGCGATCTTCCCAAGGTGTCTCTCCTGCACCCCCACGATGTTGTCTCCTGACATTGCCACTGACTTGTTATCGGCTGCACATACAAGAGACCACACTCATTACATTTCACACACATTCATTCATTTAGCAACATCACGTTGATTTTCCCCATTTTGCCACCTTGTTCATGTCCCCATCACTTAACCAACCTCTATTTTGTTTTGGAGCTATTAATACTCACCATGTGCAAACACAGGAAGTGCCTCTTTAATGTCTTTTAACTATCACAAAACTTTGTTCTGAAGGGTGGGGCACTTTCCATTTTAAGTATAATGACTTTATGAAACTTCTTTTTGTTATGCATCATTTTCCATAGTATTGAACCTGACTGTGTATTTAATTGGCTGGTAGCATGAGGGACACATGAATATAGTTGTTTAGTTCAGCAATATGTCTGCTGTCCACCCAGGTACTGTTCCACTGTTCTGGCTTTCGTTCAGAATCTAAATTTGACAATGTGAACATTTACTTTAAGTTATAACATCTCTGAAACATATTTAGATATGTGTTCTGCATATGAGAAATGTTTAGGTTTCTACTGTATGTGTTACAATGAAATATTGGTTAAAATAAATGACCTGCCCTAGAACATCATATATAATACAATTAATACTGAACAATAATTCTTGAAATGTATTTTTTGTTTTACGACTCCAAGTCGCCCTGGGTAAGGACGTCTGCTAAGAAATAAATAATAATAATAATAATAATAATAATAATAATAATAATAATAATAATAAGATCATGCTGTACATAATACTGAACAATAAGATACATGCAGTACAAAAGTGTTATGGTGGATATATTTTAGTATGTCCTCAAGTTTTTAGATTTCAATAAATATACTGTATGTTTGTTTGTCTCACTTGTTTTGGTTGAGAGCCCCCCTCATGTAATGCCCCCCATAGATACACACGCACACGCACACACACACACACACACACACACACACGCACACACGCACACACACACACACAGACACCATGTCTAAAGCAATATACTGTAGCACTACATTTAGACAGTTAGGTATTTCCAAAGCTTAGAAACTTGTGTTACCACATAAGTTCTTACTACATAATGTTAATTGATGTTGTTTTTGTAGGTGTCCTGTTTTTTTGCTCCTCAACAAATGCATCCTTGTCTACTACAGCTAAAGCTTAAAATGTAGTGGTCTGTTGTCTATAGTATTGTGGTGGCACAACACTACTAATTCTACTAAGATCCTGGGCTGGTTAAATTATATTAAAATAAATACATAAAATACCTGTACATACATAAAATAAACAGATGAGTGAAAATATTCTATACTATGTTTATGTCTAGGGTTGTGATTCATATTTCTGTTGGGCTCTGACTCACTGTTCTCTACTTTTGTTTTGTGTATGGTTCTATTACTCAGATGTGATGAGTTAAATCGATGGACTTGAGTAATAGTGTCTTTCTGAGTCATTCTTTACAAAAGTGTAATGTGGCTAAAGATGGGTCACAACTAGACTGACAGTTTAGTCAACCGGGAAATGGCAGCCTATTAAACTCTGTTATAAAGATAAAGCTCTACTCCTTAATAAGCTAACTACCAGTAATACCAGGAATTATGTAGAAGTTACCTGAAAATGTTTTACAAAAACTCTACCATGGAACCCAAAGCTACAACTGATGTGCAGTTGTTTCAAATTATAGTTGTGTATTTATTGGACTGCTGATGGAATCTGTCACTTAATGTACTTGAAACTGATAGTAAAAAGCATGCAGGGAATACGTATGCAAAGGAAAGCCAACTCACTGATTCCAAGAAAGATATTTTACAACTGCAAATTTGCAGGGGTCACCTGGAAAAAGCAGAGCCGCATCCTGGCTGTGCGGAGTCACCGGTCTTCACTGAGGATTCCGATGGGAGTGTCGCATTGGCTCTGGCTCTCCTGTGGGTTAGGGAGGCAAAACCGTCAGGGATTGCTTCTCCTCATCCTGCTGACCAGGCACCCTGTGAGCTGACACCTGCAGGGCTGGCCTTTGTCCTCCAGAGGCCGGTAGCTCGCTGACATCCACTTTCGAGTTCCTGGGTGTAAAAGAGGAAGCTGGCTGGGATCAGACGATGCCCACTGAACTTTAGGAACCCCTAAGCTGTGTGGGGAATTGTTGCGGTGAGGAGAAAAAATAATTGGACATTCCAAATTGGGGAGAAAATGTCCCTTTTGGAGATGACAAGATCTCTGGGAATATTTATAAAATGATCATTTTAATTGCATGAGAGATTTATCACACTAATTAAACATTCTAAGCAAACATTGGTCTGATGTTCAGCATAGAATACATTTAAAACATACAGAATCAGTGCAAAGAAACACAAGATTAGCAATGCATAAAATACACCAGCATTAGATACAAAATTAAAGAGACGTGGCGTTCCCTGTCACTTCACAGCTGATAACACTGAACAAAGACAAGAGCATCATAATGCAGCATCACCAATTCATGTGCCTGGTGAAATTCACAACAAATATTTAATTAGAATAGGAAAAAAGAGGTGTGAAAAGAATTTGTTTACCTTTAGTTTGATTAAATATGTGCATAATACAGACCGATCCCACACTAGGTACGACCCCAATCAAGAGAGGGATATTAAACTAGACTAGTTGGTTTGACATTTGTTTCAGAGCCCCTGCAGTTGTGAGATGTGAAAATAGTAGCTCTCCCCATAGGATATGCTCAAATAGTCACAGCAAAAACATTTTAAAAATCTGATTCAGTGCCTGACATCCTTGGCACAACATGCCAGGCACCTGCAGCACAGCACTCTGAACATACAGAACGCTTACGGCATAACAAATATAACTCATTTCAGATTTTTATTTTTACGATTGCAGATGGATATTGTACATATACAAATTATCTTAAAAGGTCCCAATAACACGTCCCCTTTAACAGTTAAGCACAACTATGTGGGAAATATAAACCCTTCCCAAAAGCTTTGTGACATTTGCTCTTCATTTCATCCTAAAAATGGGTTACTGCAATTGTGACCCTTATTAGAATCAAGCTTTTCAATCCCCCCCAAAAAAATTATAGCTACGGAAGCTCATTAGCGTCTCAGATAAAAAATAATAATAATAATGATTGCGTTTTTAGGAGATAATATTGCGTTATTTCGCAATAATTATTGCATTATTACAAGATAATATGCGTTTTTTCGCAATAAGTCAGTCGCTTCATTTTGCTTTAAAATGGATTGTATGTTTGTATTTAATGATAAACCAATACAAAGTATTTATTGTATAGTATGACACTCCATCTCCGGACACACATGTTGAAAATCCCTGGTCTAATGTGCTCATGAAATGGGCTGAATAAAAATGTCTATTCATTTACTGCAGTAACAATATTATGTATTAGTAAAGATTTGTTCAAAAACTGATGTATGTTATATAATACTCTGAATGTGTTTTTTTTCCCCCAACAAAACCAGGCATTCCGACATGCACAAACTGGCACCATTGCAAAGAAATTTCATTGAGGGACCTGTAATAGAGATAACACAGCTTCTCACTGTTCAGCTGCACCTCACGTCTGCTACACTTTGACTTCTTTATCGCTGATGAAAACTATCTCGTGGTAACACAATAATCATTGCGAAATAATGCAGTAATTATTGCGAAATAACGTAATATTATCTCGTAATAATGCAATACATATT
This sequence comes from Acipenser oxyrinchus oxyrinchus, assembly GCA_030684275.1. Lineage (NCBI taxonomy): Eukaryota > Metazoa > Chordata > Actinopteri > Acipenseriformes > Acipenseridae > Acipenser > Acipenser oxyrinchus. The sequence continues at coordinate 43,482,925 of CM060255.1, read as the reverse complement.
TTTTTCTTTGTGGTGCTAATGAGCTTTCATAGAAAGCCAGCCATCCATTTCTGATTAGATGCTCTCTCAACTTTTCAAAATGTGTTAGAAATAGGTTCACAAAAAATACACCTTCCTTTTCATTGAACTATGTTAAATTCAATTTCCTCCGGATATTTCTTTTGTTCTCTACCAGGTTATACAGAAACATTGGAAGGCATATTAATGTTATGATGGTAAAAGAATCACATTAAGTCTGCTTGTGTTATACTAGACACGTCAGTCTTCATTGCAGTCAGTTCTTCCCAAGATCCATCCTTGGAACAATGATATTAAACAGCACCCCACCCAAGACTATTAAATCAGGTGTCTGTTAAACCTGGTTGTTGTAAATAATGATAGAGAACAGCATTACTATATGCATTTACATTCTGAGAAAAGCTGAGCATTCAGTCAAGATTATGGTAGCATTATTGCTGTACAACACAAATATAATTTAAAGAATACCATTGGGACACCATGTTAATACTAGTATGTGTTATTCTGAAGAAGCACGTGACACAATCATGAGAAGAACACTAAAACACTGGTCCTGATACGGAAGCACAAAAGCATTCATGGTACTGCAGTGGCTTACTGCTCTTATAAAATTGTTTGGAAATGTCCTGCATTGTCTACTGACATTCTAACCCCCATGGTAAAACCATTGGTTTGGATATCCAATCAGGATAATGTCTCACAATGTACCTTCTGGTGTGTTATTGCTTGCATACCATTGTGATGCAATTGGTATGTAAAATTGCAAGAGAAGTGCAATGATTTTGTACTAAGAGATGATGGCAGCACAAGGGCAACTAAAATGGTGTGGGCCAATATTAGAGAGGTATAACAGTGGTACCATTTTAATATTTTTCTGGTAACAATGTAAAGATAAGGATTTTAAATCTTAGTAACTTCTGGTTTTGGTGATTCATGTTTGGCTTTAAAATGTTATTAATCTTAATGCTCCACCTTCATTCTGTTTTTTTTTTTTTTTTCAAAGGTGTTGAAATATGCTTTTCCTCATCTCAGAATTACTGGAAAATTCGTCATCAGCAAATATTATTGTTGCACTGACGATCTTGGACTTTCAAGGTGACTTCCATCAAACAGTCTGACAAGACCTCAAAGGGAAACAAAAGCAGCAACTCTTTATTTAGCTTATTGAATGTACAAAACTAATGTAGGTTTATGTTCCTTTTAAAATTTCAATTCCTAATCTTTCCAAAGGTACAGTATATTGCTCCCTTGCCTGGATCCTGGTGCTCAATTCTAACTGCAGTTATAAAGCCTGCCACATTCACATGTAAACAGCTTTGTTTAGTTTACTACCAATAATCGTTTTGAAAAGCCATACACGTTGACCAGCTGACAAGGCTGTATCAACAACTGAGAACTGTAAATCTCCTTCCCTACCAGAGAAGGCACTGCATAAGGGGAACAATATGGCCATCTTGGTGAGGAGCAAAGCTGTAATACAGCTGAATCCCATCTTTGCAATCAGTACTGTTGTATTTGCCGATTGGCTAGAACGTGGCGACGTGCTGATTGTGTGGATGGGATTTAGTAGTATATTAGGGGTGCACTGCTGGCAGGCCCGCCCCTTTATGTTGGAACCTGTTTAGTGCAAGACTTGTTTGTTTCAGGATACTAGCGCAGCAAGACAAAGAGGACTGGAGCTGAAACTTCCACTTAGCTCTTTCACCAGCCCCTCTACCACCATGCTGCGAACCTGCACAGCACATCGCAGTGGAGGAGAGAGGCCAGGGAGGTATAGAGGTGAGCAGAAGAGGCTGACAGGGAAGCACGAAGACAGGTGGAGACAAATGCCAGATTCAATGCCCTGGTGGAGAGGATGGGGGTGTTCATGACAGCCAGCCCTGCAGCCAACCCGGAAGCAGCGGCAGCAGTACCATCGATGGTATTGCTCACCCCGAAAGTGAAGAAAATGATGCTGGAGGACAACCCTGAGACCTACCTCGTCATGTTTGAGCGAGTGGCAACCGCGGCAAGGTGGCCTCAGGAATGGTGGACCGTTCAACTCACCCCCTGCTTAAACGTGGCCGTGGCAGAAATGTTTCCGTATCCAGTGATTCTGGGCCGGGACTGGCCGAAATACAAACAAGTGGTTGTGGAAAAATTGATGCCAGTCCCCCATATACACGCAATCATGGCAGAGCAGAAAATGGGAGATTATATTCGCCAAATCTTCCCGTTACATGCCAAAATATTCCCTACTCATTTTTGCCCAAGGAAAACAAAGAAAGAGATGGGCTGATAAATGGGAAAGGATCTCAATAAGACATGGTTGGGTTTGGTAGGAGATTCTGCTTTACCGGTTAAACGTCAGGGGAAGGGGGTTGGTGTGCAGTGTGACCTACAGAGCGAGGTTACTGGGACCCTTAGGGCACAGGTTACTCCGGCCCGCTTGATATATCGGAACTCTAGAACTGGAATGTTGCCCTGGAGTGGGAACAGAACAATGACCCTACTCTGGTGAACATTCATGAGCAGGTCCGAGTTATCGAGGGGAAGGAGGTACTCGTCTGCTTGCATCTACTCATTATGCCATAACTGGGCAATTACTGTATAGCAGTGTTCGGATGTCAGGTGCAGTGTTGCCAACTGGGCGTTTTTTTCCGCAAAATTGGGCTGTTTTTAATTACGGTTTACGGGAGAAAATGATGCTAAGCAGGTTGTCTACTTTTGGGAGGTTTTAGCAAAACACAGCAATTTTTTTTTTTTTTTTAAACATGAAATCTCTGCCATGATTGACACAACATGATTAATAACACATCCAATCAGAATTGGAGTAACACACACACAACCCCGGCCCCACCCCCTGCTCTGTCAAGTATCTACCAATAGGATTGTTGTTGTTTTGCATCCTCGTTTGCATGCAGTTTCTTCATTCTGCATGCACCAAAACACTTAAATTAAACCAATTTTACTACTAGTACTAAATAGCTAACAGGAATCAATTGAAATTTTAAAAGGGAAGAAAACATTGTGGGAAAAACAGCAACCCTAAATATAATAATAATAATAATAATAATATTCAAGTTATATTAACTACCCCTTAAAAAGGAAATATTTAATATATTAGAAAGCTACAGTTAATTAAAAAAAAATAACTCCTTAAAATGTAGCATGATTAAGAGTAACTCCCTTATAAATTGCTTATTTTCAAATAAAAAATACAGAGATTTTTATTCATGTTGATATATTTTTCAGTTTCCATTGTATTTGAAAATAAGTGATTTAATAGAGCTCATCTTTAAACAATGAAAGTAAGTAGCTAAGTAAAGTCTTCATTTTTTTGGGGGTGGCTAATTGCTGATCCAGGAGGCAGCCAAAATCCCAATAAGACATGCAAAAACAACAAAATATATTAACAATGCTACTCCACATTCTGCCTTGAATAAAATAACAAACTGCTTCCAAATAGCACCCATGTTGGAGGTTAACGACAAAAAGAGAAGGGCAGAATTGAAACTAGTGTTTCTAGTGGCAAATCACTAAGATTAATAGCATGCAGTTTTAATAGCATTACAATGATAAATATATTTGCTTTGTATTTGAAGCATCGTGCGGGAAAAGAACACCTAAATGCACCTAAATCCAAGAAACTGTGTCCTTAATGTTTGTCAAGTTATAGTTAATAGGATGATCCATTTTACAAAATGTACCAGGTATGTATGTGTGTGTGTGTGTGTGTGTGTGTGTGTGTGTGTGTGTGTGTGTGTGTGTGTGTGTGTGTGTGTGTGTGTGTGTGTGTGTGTGTGTGTGTGTGTGTGTGTGTGTGTGTGTGTGTGTGTGTGTGTGTTTAACATTGGAACTAGGTGTGGTGTTCTATGCACAGGATGACATCTGTTAATATGCTTGAGTGTGTGACCTGTTCATTCCCAGAATCTCAGATGATCAGTATAATTCTGAAATAATTCTGAAATTTGAAAGCTAAAGCCGCAGTTGATATGTTCTTTACATTGTGTTGTATTCAAATTAGCCATGTTTTTTTTTTTTTAAATGATTTCTACTCCAAAGAAGCAAAAGTGCCAATAATTCTTCTTAAGTGTTTTTTGTTCCACCTTACATTGTTTATTTCTGGAAGAATTGCCTACTAAAGAAATGTGAAGTACTGTTTAATCCCCAATTATAATGGTTTCCTTCTTTAATATCTTCCTGTTGTTTTGTTTCAGTGGTTTACATGTTTACAGAAAGATGTAAACTTGGCAGCCTTTGAAGTTGCTCTGCATTACACAGACTGGAACTCTGAACTACAGTCTCACATGACCCTCTCACTACTAGCAGTGCTCCTTATATGATACAATTCAATGTCACATTAACTGACATGTGCTAAAGATTATATACAAATGTGACCAAATGAAGTAATACCTTGAAGAGCTGTACTGTACCATTCTAGTACTGGCTACTTGACAAAAGGTTCATCTTAATTCTAGGATGCTTCAGATGTGATAGATTAAAGTAATACCAAATTGTTCACTACAGTATGTATAAGGGTTCAGAGCTATGGGCTCAGAGCATTAACTAACTACTGAAACACCAGCACCTATACTACTATTCACAGATAGTGTGAATACCAGTTAGGTGACTTAACTGGATTTCCAAATAGTTCATGTTCTACTCGTTCACGCAGAGCTTAACCCAAACCAGCAGTGCTATGTTTGTTTTAACAGGTTGAAATGCAGTTTCGTGACATTTATATACAGTTTGTGACATTTATTATGTATTACTCTGTATTACAACTTGGTTTATGAAGATAAAGTGAGTTCTAGAAACTCTTAGATTTATTTCCAGTCAAGGTTAACATTCTCGGAAAAAAGAAAAAAGATATTTCATAATTTGTCCACACGTGATACAAAAACTGAAACAATTATATAGCCCCGTTGTTTTGTCAAGCTATATATATGAATATGGACCACAGCTGGTGTCGACAGTGAAAACTATTGTTACTGCACCTGTAGTATTTACATATATACTGTACATTTAACACAAATTAAGCATTCAACATGCCTCAACAAATGTATTTGCTAGGTCAAATTTCCATCTATTTAAAATCTATTTAAAATCAAATACAAATGTTGGCAAGTGATTCATAAAATGTAAATAAAAATGTCACAAGATGCATCATATTGTGATTTTGACATAACAGTTTGAAATGAAGACATCCTGAGACAACTTATCTTCTGATCTCGACATAACACATTTCTATTTATTTTTCCCCCATTGTCCTTACTGAGCCACCGCTGTTGCTAAATGCCTTTTAGCAACTAAAAGCATATAACCAGCTTTAGGTTTTCCTCATCCTTATGTTGTGTGTGCGGATATTACAGACAACCATTTATTGTTAAGTAAATGTATTATTATTATACACATTTTAACCATATGTTAAAAATGTTATGACATGTTTACAACTGTTAGTATAGATTGCTGTATTTTATGAATTGTGTAAAAAATGACACGTTAAAAAAAAATAGTACATTGTTAAAAAAAAGTTTTGTCAGTAAACAAAATGGGGATGCAAGATTGTATTGGTTTTAGCTGTTACAATGCACAAATGGAATTGCTGCAATAAGGCTGTGTGGTCCAGTGGTTAAAGAAAAGGGCTTGTAACCAGGAGGTCCCCAGTTCAAATCCCACCTCAGCCACTGACTCATTGTGTGACCCTGAGCAAGTCACTTAACCTCCTTGTGCTCTGTCTTTTGGGTGAGACGTAATTGTAAGTGACTCTGCAGCTTATGCATAGTTCACACACCCTAGTCTCTGTAAGTCGCCTTGGATAAAGGCGTCTGCTAAATAAACAAATAATAATAACTTGATCCAATGGTCTCTGAAAGCCTACAGGTTGCCAGGAAGCTGAGAGACAGAGAAAGGGGGGGGTGGTGGGAGAAACAACACAAGTTGACGAAAGGGGGAAGTACAGGTTTATTATGCGTCATTAACATACATGCTATTATGCTATGAATAAATGTTTTACTAAACAAATGACTGTAGGTTAGAATTATTATTATTATTATTTATTTCTTAGCAGAAGCCCTTATCCAGGGCGACTTACAATTGTTACAAGATATCACATTATTTTTACATACAATTATCCATTTATACAGTTGGGTTTTTACTGGAGCAATCTAGGTAAAGTACCTTGCTCAAGGGTACAGCAGCAGTGTCCCCCCACCTGGGATTGAACACACGACCCTTGTCAAGAATTAGTTCATGATTTATATGTTAGGCAAGGCCAGAATGTGTAGGCCTCAGATTTTTACACATTCATAAAAATGCTTAAAATTGTAATTACCGTAACAGTCACTACCGTAACAACTTATTTGGTTTCAGTAATGACAGAACTGTTACGGTAATGACACTTTTTAGAAATGCTTTATACTAAATTATTGTTAAATATAAGTTCATTAATCAGTATTTCACAAGTATATTCTTGGAATAACTAAGAGTGGGGCATATAATGCCATTTAAGTCCGCTCCTCCATCTATATTCCTTGAACATGTTGTATATTGTGGGGTACATATGCCCTTGTAAGATGGCCTTGCCATTTAAATATTTGCCGATTAATAATAATAATTAATATATAATTGTGGCGGAGTGTCCCGCCCCATTATTATTATTTGTATTATTGTTTGCGGTGCGGATAACAGCGCCGTATTTATTATTATTTATATTTAAAACCTCGTGAGGATGCATGACTGATCAGCTACTGATTATTTAACTAGCTGACAGTCATGCATCCCTACTACTGTGATGCAGACTGTGGCGAGGGTAATAAGATAATTAACAGCTAGTTAACCCCTCGGCCAGAGTATAAGAACCTGCAGCTGTCTATTCTGGGTTGGTTGAGTGTACAGAGGAGAGTGCGGGAGAGAGAGAGCGAGGAAACAACATTTAAAAGCGACTGCTAAACAGTCTTTGTTTATTCGTTTGGCCCTTGTGCCTTTTGTTTTGTGTTTTGTTCATTGTTTGAATCTTTTGTTTTGTTTATTTGATTAATAAATCGCTGAATGCAGTAGCATTCAGCTTCACCCTCCATCCATTGTTTTGTGATTCAGTTTCTTCCTGGTCCGTGGCGTCATCAATTCACCACTGCGAGCCAGCTTGTCACATATGGTGTCCTGCGTGGGACAAACAAGCGCCTCAAGAGCGGACCAGGAAAGGAAAAGGACGTTTTTTGTTTGTTTTTCAAAAAGTATTTTTTTGTGTGTTTTGGAAAAAAAATAATAAAAATAAAAAAATGGGGAAGAGTAGCCGGAGGAGAAAGCAGCAGCAACAACAACAGCAGCAGGAGGCAGCAGCAGCAGCAGGTCCTTACCACGCTGGGCGTCTGCCTCACCTGCCTGAAGGGTGAGGAGTGGTGCCAGCGATTGGTGAGGTTGGGCACGTGGCACGGACCAACCCCTCCATGGCAGGAGAGGAAGGAGCCTGAGCATCCAGCAAGGGTGAGAGAGGACCCGCATCCTCCGGCGGAAGAATCCCGTCTCCTCTGAGGGGATCTGGGACTGGCTGGCGGAGCCTGAGAGGATATAATGGTAAGCCCTCCCTGCTGTGATCAACCTCCTGTGGGAGAGATGGGGGCGCTGGGAGGCCTGGGAACAGAAACACCAACCAGCATCCCTCCCAGACATCGCAGCCATGGTGCTCAACTACCTGGCTGCAGATATGGGAGGGCCCGCTGCTGTTTCCAGCGCCAGAGGAGAGGAGCCAGTGCTGCTGTCTCCAGCGCCAGAGGGAGAGGAGCCGTCGCTGCCTTTTCCAGCGCTAGAGGAGAGGAGCCGTCGCTGCCTTTTCCTGCGCCAGAGGGAGAGGAGCCATCGCTGCCTTCTCCAGCGCCAGAGGAGAGGAGCCGTCGCTGCCTTCTCCAGCGCCAGAGGAGAGGAGCCGTCGCTGCCTTCTCCAGTGCCAGAGGGAGAGGAGCGTCGCTGCCTTCTCCAGCGCCAGAGGGAGAGGAGCCGTCGCTGCCTTCTCCAGCGCCAGAGGAGAGGAGCCGTCGCTGCTGTCTCCACCACCAGGAGCAGAGCAGCAGGAGCTGCCTCTGTCTCCACCACCACCAGGAGCAGAGCAGCAGGAGCTGCCTCTGTCTCCACCACCACCAGGAGCAGAGCAGCAGGAGCTGCCTCTGTCTCCACCATCACCAGGAGCAGAGCAGCAGGAGCTGCCTCTGTCTCCACCATCACCAGGAGCAGAGCAGCAGGAGCTGCCTCTGTCTCCACCATCACCAGGAGCAGAGCAGCAGGAGCTGCCTCTGTCTCCACCATCACCAGAAGCAGAGCAGCAGGGCTGCCTCTGTCTCCACCACCACCAGGAGCAGAGCAGCAGGAGCTGCCTCTGTCTCCACCAGGAGCAGAGCAGCAGGAGCTGCCTCTGTCTCCACCACCACCAGGAGCAGAGCAGCAGGAGCTGCCTGCTGGTCTCCACCAGGAGCAGAGCAGCAGGAGCTGCCTCTGCCTCCGCCCACCTCCACCAGCAGAGGGTGAATGCCTGCTGGTTCCGTCTCAAGCGCCGTGGGAGGACTGCTTGCCCCTCCCACCTCCACCAGCAGAGGGTGAATGCCTGCTGGTTCCGCCTCAAGCGCCGTGGGAGGACTGCTTGCCCTCCCACCTCCACCAGCAGAGGGTGAATGCCTGCTGGTTCCGCCTCAACCGCCGTGGGAGGACTGCTTGCGCTCCCAGCTCCACCAGCAGAGGGTGAATGCCTGCTGGTTCCGCCTCAACCGCCGTGGGAGGACTGCTTGCCCTCCCAGCTCCACCAGCAGAGGGTGAATGCCTGCTGGTTCCGCCTCAACTGAACCCCATGAAGGGCAGCTGCGGCCGAAGAAGTGGGGAAGGTCAGAAGACCAGCTCCCCAGCCGCACTTTGGCGGCAGGAAATACCTGTGGCTGGAGCCCCATGAAGGGCAGCTGCCAGCCATGAAGAAGGGGAGGTCAGGAGACCAGCTCCCCGCAGCAATTCGCTGCAGGAAATACTGTGGCGGAGCCCCACGGAGGAGCTGCCGCCATGAAGAAGGGGGCAGGTCTGGAGACCACCCCCAAAATTTTTCTGGCCAGAGGAGCCGGCCTGTGCGTGGTCCACTAGGGCCGCTACAGTTGTTGGGGTGGGAGGAGGACATCCCGCCGTGGCGCCCGGAGACACCTTGCTTCCCCTGTTCCTGGGCCAGGACTGCTAGCTGGGACTTTAGGGAATAAGGGGAGGTGGCGAAAGGCCATGTGTGCTGCGCAGGGGGCATGTGTGGAGTGTCCCGCCCCATTATTATTATTTGTATTATTGTTTGTGTGCGGATAACAGCGCCCGCGTATTTATTATTATTTATATTTAAAACCTCGTGAGGATGCATGACTGATCAGCTACTGATTATTTAACTAGCTGACAGTCATGCATCCTTCTAAACTGCATGCAGACTGTGGCCGAGGGTAATAAGATAATTAACAGCTAGTTAACCCCTCGGCCAGAGTATAAGAACCTGCAGCTGTCTGTTCTGGGTTGGTTGAGTGTACAGAGGAGAGTGGGGAGAGAGTGAGGCGAGGAAACAACATTTAAAAGCGACTGCTAAACAGTCTTTGTTTATTCGTTTGGCCCTTGTGCCTTTTGTTTTGTATTTTGTTCATTGTTTGAATCTTTTGTTTTGTTTATTTGATTAATAAATCGCTGAATGCAGTAGCATTCAGCTTCACCCTTCCATCCATTGTTTTGTGATTCAGTTTCTTCCTGGTCCGTGGCGTCATCAATTCATCACTCTAGCCAGCTTGTCACAATAATATACATATTTTGCTTTGTTAGATATTTAGTCAGTAAATATCAAGGGGTTATGTGAGGTAAAATGGCCAATAAAGGCCTCAACCCCACCAAATCCAACATGGTAGAAATGCACACAGTAAAGTGACCAGGCAGCATATCCTAATGCTTTACTGTGTTTACACTTTTTAGAGTAACTCAGAAGAGAAAGCAACAAAATAGACAAATGCCTCAAAGTAGTGCAGACAGAGTTAGATGTTTCAGAGAAGATCCAGAAACATATCAGGAATACCTCAGACAGGAATGACAAATATACAAGAAGAAATGAGCAGGGCAAGCTGACAAGTATAAATTAAGGTGGAGGGTTAATCAAAGACAGTTAGAAAGAATGAAGCAATTGAAAAGTTGTGTTCCATAACCACACCCCCAGCCACACACAGTGATAGTAACAGTAATGCAGCAGATTCCTCAGTTCAGAAGAAAAGGGGCAGAAAGTACTGTATGTGAAAGGATAAAGCAAAGGCATAGCAAACTATCAAAAACTTGAAGTAACTGAAATTAATAAAAATTAGGCAGACAGGTACAAAACACCATTGCAGAGATTAAAGGTGCAACATTTCCAAAGTCTAAAACAGCAAAAGAACTGAAAGACACCACGCACCAAATAATATATGAAAAAAAGCTTTTTCCAAAACACATTAGTAAGTGAACTGAAGGAAAACTACACCAAAGCAAAATGTCAGAAAGAAAGATATGTGTACCCACAAGGATTCTCAGCACCAAGTCAGCCCCTGGTGCTGATGTTCCCTTTGTTAGGAATGGTAATTTCATGAGGAGTACACTTAGGGGTAAAATAAATAACAAATACAGTAAGATAACTACATCAATTTAAGTGACTCACCTATTCCCCCTGTCCTCAACCAGTTGTCTTCATGTATTTGATATCCAGTTCACGCTTTTATGGCACTGTCATGGGCTGGGGCAGGGCATGGTAACACTTTATATTGATGCTGCGTATTATGTTTTATAAATGTATTATAAATATATAATAGATGCTTAATAACTATGTCATAGAGTGGTAATACAGCATTATGGATGGTTTATAACCATGTAATAGCTATAGATGTAATTACATTTAAACATCCCAAAGTAGAATAGGTGGCTAAAGTAATTCAGTCTATGGCTATTGTATGGTTATACACCATCTGTAATGCTTTATTAGAGATATATTATTGTGTGGTAATATATGCTGACCCATATATTATTCTATTTATACATAATGAATATATATATACAGTATATATACCGTAAAACTTCAATTAAACACCGCAGGCGTTTATTTACAATATTTGCCAGCAGACTCGGCGCGTATTGGAGACTGGCGATTATTAGACATTTGTATTAGATCACCAGCTTCACATGCTTTATGCGGTCATTGAGAAGCTGCTAACACACAACCTTTCAGCAACTTTGTTAAAAGGTTGTGTGTCAATGGGAACTAAGTAACAGTTTTGTTTTATAACAAAATGACATTGCATTGTACACCCTCAAGTATAAAGCAAAAGTATTATTACAGTCTTTTTATATGCACAGGTTAACTAACAAGGATACGGTATGCAAAATATTGGAAAATGAACAAGCAAAGAATTTGTAATTAAAAACGGAATTAGATCTACCATTGTTTATAATAATAATAATAATAATAATAATAATAATAATATGTTAAATCCACTAAAAGGAAAAAGCCCTGTAGATATCAAAACACAGGCATGTAGGCTACGATTACAGCATAATAATAATAATAATAATAATAATAATAATAATAATAATAATAATAATAATAATAATAATAATACAAACTTCTAAAATGTTTTTAAAAATGAACAATAAAAGCAATAAGTACATTATCAAAAATAATGTATTGTTTAATCTCAAACTTGTACGTTGTTGATACAACAAAACACGTTAAAATACACCAAGAGGTTTGTATCTGGCCTACTTTCAGCACGCTTAAAATTATCAAAACTTTTAATAACGTAATAACTTCATTAAACAAATATGCATTACATATAGGCCTACCTTAAATTTGCATTTTCTATTATTATTGATTAATCCTGAGAGCCACTTTCATCGCTGTCACTTCTTAGCAGTTCATTACACTCAAGCGCCTCCTCCTCATCTTCCTCAACTTCAATGGCAATGCCAGAGATCCGGCGTTTAATAGAGACCTGGCATTTATTTACAATATTTGCCAGCAGACCCGGCACGTATTTGAGACAGGCGATTATCTGAAGTTTTACGATATATAAGTAAAACTAATAACATTAATAACATAATAAAATAAGGGAGAATTTCAGAAGACAGATTGTATAAAAAGTGATTTGTATCAAAATAATAAAAATGACATGCTCCCACAAAATCCAAAACAGCTTTGGTTAGAGGTAATCCAAAAATGTAAAAGACAAATACCCAATGTGAATGACTGTTAGCACCATTGATAACCCAACAATGGATGCAGCTGCAGCCACATGTTGACAGTTTACCTAGCTATGTTAAATATACAACACAGTTTCTGAAAAGGATCAATAGAATAAAGACTAAACTTTCAGAGAATACTATTTTATTTTGCATGGATGTAAAATGCCTGCACCCCAGTGCTCCTAGGAATTACACTTGAAGCATGAAGGAAGCACTGGACAAAAGAAAAGATGAAAACAATACCTATACAAGAAATACTAAATATAACTATCAAGATTTAGAAAACAGTTATTTTACATTTGGAAATAAAAGTTACAAACAGAATGATGGCACAGTAATAGGCTCAAAATTAGGCACGCGTTTTGCAAGCATGTATATGGGTAAATTTATTGAGTAAACTGGACAAGAAACCTTTAGAATATATAAGATATGTGGATGACATATTTGGAATATGAACACATGGAGCAGAATCTCTTTTCCAGTTTCATAAAATAGCAAATAATATCCACCCTAATATTTCAGTGGATCTATGATGGACAAAATCTGAAATGCAACTCTTAGATACCTTGGTTAAAGGATCTATTAAAACAGATCTTTACTCAAAACCTTCTGATATGCATCAGTACCTACAGTACACATGTCATCTGCACATATTATCCATAATGAAAGGGCCATTCCTAAATAATCTGTTCTCATGAAAATGACTACAAAAAATAGAAAGGAATTCAAAATAATAATATATTAAAAGAGAAAAGAAGATTGAAAAAATACCATTAGCGAATTTAGCAGACATTTTGGTCTACAGTAAATGGATCATAGACACATTAAAGGACATTAAACCTGTAAGAGCACATGTAAAGTGTGCAAATATATTTAAGATAGAAATGAAATCGCAAATAGAGAAAATAAATATTCAGTCTTAAGTAACCTGTCATGCAAAACTAGCTACCTTGTTTATGGTATATTTAGCCAAAAATGTATTAAAATAAAATATGTAGGAGAGACAGGTACAACATTATATAAAAGAATACAGAACCACCTATCAAACATGAAATAAAAAAGTAAATAAACCAACAGTTCAACAACTAATGAACATAACACACATAACCTACAATTCATAGTTTTTGAAGAAATAAAATTAGATAATGTACAGCACAGAAGAATAAGAATAAAATAAATGGATAAATAAACTCAATGCCATGATGCCTGAAGATTTACATAGAAAGGAATTGTCAATTGTTACATCATTAATTATGTAGTAAATGGCATCACAAACACATTAATATATTTAAGTAGAAATAGGTGTGTAGTTACCATGGTATCAAAAGCCTATAAGTTTGTTTTCAAACACACTTTCCCTTGACAAAGGTATGTCATACATACTGAAGCATTGGGAAGTTGGCTCTTTTGAGCAAAAAAATTTTAAAAAGCGGTGTGTGTGTGTGTGTGTGTGTGTGTGTGTGTGTGTGTGTGTGTGTGTGTGTGTGTGTGTGTGTGTGTGTGTGTGTGTGTGTGTGTGTGTGTGTGTGTGTGTGTGTGTGTGTGTGTGTGTGTGTGTGTGTGTGTGTGTGTGTGTGTGTGTGTGTGTGTGTGTGTGTGTGTGTGTGTGTGTGTGTGTGTGTGTGTGTGTGTGTGTGTGTGTGTGTGTGTGTGTGTGTGTGTGTGCTGTGTGTGTTGTGTGTGTGTGTGTGTGTGTGTGTGTGTGTGTGTGTGTGTGTGTGTGTGTGTGTGTGTGTATATATATACACACACACACACACACACACTGTTGTGCTAAAGTCTTAGACACGTTGCATTTTTCTACTCTGATGCATTAGGAGCATCAACAATTTACTCAAAGCCTCCACTAGTGTTTTCTACTATTATAACAACCTTGACTTGCATAAAGAAGGCAAACCATTGAGTGAAATGGCTCGCATAACTCGATTTTCAAGGTGCGGTATCCGAAGCATAATCAACAAGTACAGAGAAACATCATCTGTAATTGACAAACCCAGGACTGGAAGACCCAGAAAGCTGTCTAACAAGGATGAGCAGTACTTGAAGGTAATATCCTTAAGGAATAGAAAGAAGACAAGCATTGAATGGACAACAGAACTGGCAGAAGGCACAGGTGTCGTTGTCCATCCATCCAATGACAGTAAGTTTTAAATGTACTACAGCATACAGTATCTTTGAGGCTTAGGCCTTTTGTGGATTAATGCGGATTAATGACTGCCTGGCAGGGTTGGAGCCCCAAAGTCATTGCTGTATTAAAATCATCAATTTAAAATGGCATTTTAACATGCAATTAGTTCAAAATAGGGCTCTCGTAGATTAAGATGATTTTTTTTCCAGTGGTTGTTTAGAGTGTGATCTGTCCACAAGATGGCACTGCTATTTTGTAGTTTTCTTTCTGGTTTATTTATTTATTTTTAAGTATTCTCTACAAAAGAAACACAGCAATAAAGGGGCTTAACATTAATTCAGCTATATAAGGTTTTTGTATTTATCCTTTGAAAGATGTTAAAAATGTATTAAAAGAAACCCAGACATTAAAGCCTCAATACAATAAGGCTAACCATAATCTACAACCCTGTTCAGATGAATATCTATATTTTGAGTGTCAGATATTGTAACAGCGCGAGGAGCCCTGTACGTATTTGTTTATTTATTTTTAGAACGGGGTCACACCCTCCGCCACTGTGCAGTGTTTTTTGTATTTGTTTTGTTTTATGATTTATTAGTCTATTTATATGATGGCGAAGCGCCATGTGTTTTGTTATTGTTTTTGTATTTATTTAGAAATGTATTGACGGCGTAGCCGATTGTTTGATTGTTTAGTAGTGTGGATGGGTAGCCTCATCCAAATTAAAAACCTTGTGCAGAAGGTGGCCATCTCCCGAATTAATTAAGTGATTAATGTGTTGCTAATCGGGAGATGGTCACCTGCATAAAAGCCTGCAGCTCTCTGCACACAGGGTGGGTGTTTTGAGAGGAGTAACGAGAGAGCAAGGAGCAAGGAGCAAGGAGCAAGGAGCAAGGAGCAAGGAGCAAGCGAGCGAGCGAGCGAGAGGAAACAAAACTTAAAAATGAAACCTATAGGTCCCGTGAAGGCTGCTGCCCAGCCGGAACTTTTATTTTTTACTTTTATTTTGCTCTGTGAGCACTTTGTTTTGTGTTTAAAATATTTATTTTATTTTTATATTATTTAAATAAACGGCGCCGCTGCGTCTTTTTGTTTTGAATCTGCAGTACTTGGTGTCAGTGTAGTTTCCTTCCTGCTTCTGGCCTGACGTCACAACTCAGCCACCCTGTCACAGATATAATGTGTATATATAATATGTGTGTGTGTGTGTGTGTGTGTGTGTGTGTGTGTGTGTGTGTGTGTGTGTGTGTGTGTGTGTGTGTGTGTGTTTGTAAACTGCACCTTGGTTAGTCTTGTCTAGCTCCACATATCTTTGGTGAAACTGAACTGAGAGGTACGCTTTCTCAAACATTCACTTAAGGCACATAAGCTGCAACGTGTGTGATTAATCTGATTTTGGTTTTCATATGATTTCCGTAATATAATGCATATCCCACAACATGGAATAAGCTTTAACCTGTCCAATACTTCAAAGAATGTGCTTGAACACCAAGGAAGCCAACAGAGAAAAACAGACAGGTGTTTTTGAAATACTGGCCCAGTTTCAAAGCTCCAGTAGACAGAACTCTAAGTTGGAATTGTGAGTTCAAGTTCATATGCATTCAGTATATAATAAGTATGATCATCATACAGTTTATCATGATGATTCTACAGTTAAACAATACAGTATGTTTTGACTGAAGTAATCAGTAACCAATCATCAGCACTTCAGCGCCCTCATGAGTCCAAAGTGCTGAATGTTGTTTTTAATCTCTTAAAAGTTCAATAAAGACTTTTGTTGTTTTGAGGTTTGTTTTGTTTTGGAAGTGTTACTGTGATATGTAGCACACAACTTTGTGTCAATTATTTATGTATCTGTTGTACAAATACCGTGCCATGTAGTCTAATAAACTAATCTTGGTTGCAAGTCAGTGTCAGTCTTTTAAATTAAGTTTTTACTGTGCCTTAAAAGTGAAGTCCAAACAAACAAACAAAACCAGGTGTGTAGATCTCCAAATTAATAGTCCAAAATGATCCACACACTGATATTTTATTTAGAACAGGCAAAAAAGTGATATAGTACTGTCGTCAGGTGCGGTGGTGCAGTGAATAAACAGAATGTCCAAACAGTGTTTCTCCCAAAAACAGTCCGTGTATTTAATAACAAAAAAACAACAAAAGTAATCCAAAACAAAAATAAACAAAACTCGACTTTGTCCGTTCCCCGTCCTCCGTGCGGCAGTGTGCGCGCTCGAGTCCTGGGAGGCGTAGTGCCGGTGAGTGTGGTGCGGTGCGGTGCTGTGCTGTGCTGTGCTGTGCAGAGACACGCTCCTGTCTGCCGGTCCACGGCTCACTCCTCCCTACGATAAAACAAAACAAACAAACAAACAAACAAACCAAAAAGATAAAAAGTACAGGCTCCGGCTGTCTGTACACATCAGCGCAAGGCCGGTTTTGGCGTAGCTGCTTCCCCTTTGTACCCAGCAAACTCCTCCCTGCAGTCAACGCGTCGCCTGGTTTCTCCAATAGAGGGCTGCCCGCAGCTGACTGCAATGGAATCGTCCTGAGTACTTGCAGCTACGCGCCCTCCTAATATGGTTACCTTCCGGTTTCCAGCTACCACCGAGGTAGTAGATCTAGGAGGCAGCTTACCTTCCCCTTACACAGCGCCCTTTCTAATCGGGAGGAGATTTACAGCATCGATTCTTTCTCTCTCTATCACATATCTCACCCCTCAGAGTGATGCCGAAGGAACACTCGGCCAACTCTACATTCCCCAATGGTCCCCCTCCCTTGAAAAAAATCTGCATTTTGATGCTCCTTACCCATACGATGTTTCACAGTGTAGTGGAAGGGTTGCAGCGCCAGATACCACCGAGTTATCCGGCGTTATTGTCCTTCATCGTGTGTAACCACCTTAAAGGAGCATGATCAGTGACAAGAGAGAAAGAACGCCCAACAAATAATAGCGAAGGCGTGAGTAGCCCATTTGATGGCTAAACACTCCTTCTCAATGACGGAGTAGTTAATTTCCCTTGGAGCCATTTTTTGCTCAAATAAATGATAGGGTGTTCCACTCCGTCAACTTGTTGGGACAGAACCGCCCCCAGACCAATGTGGGAGGCATCAGTCTGAAGGATGAACTCTTTGTTGAAATCTGGTGAAATCAGAGCGGGGCTTGACAGAGTCGCTTCTTAATCATATCAAATGCTTCCTGACACTGCCCTGTCCATTTAACTAATTTTGGAGCAGCCTTTCGGGTGAGATCGACCAGGGGTTGACTATGGTGGCATACTCGGGGATAAAGCGGCGATAATAGCGGCTAACCCCAATAGTGATCTCACCTGTGACTTGGTTCTCGGGATCGCCGTCTCCACCAGCGCCTGGACTTTGGAGGCGATCGGCTTCACCCGCCATTACCCATAATGTAGCCAAGATATTGGGTCTCCTGTTTGCCAAATGCACACTTGCCCAGTTTGGCTGTTAGCCCGCCTCCCTTAGAGACTGTAGGGCGGCTGAAAGCCTAATAATATGCTCCTTCCAGGTGGAGCTAAAAATCACCACATCATCGATGTGCGCAGCTGCATACTGATTATGGGGAGCTAAGACCTGGTCCATCAGTCTCTGAAAGGTGGCGGGAGCTCCATGCAACCCAAAGGGCATGGTCTGGAAATGGAACAAGCCATCTGGGGTAGAGAAAGCAGTTTTCTCTCTTGAGCTCCGAGTGAGTGGAATCTGCCAGTATCCCTTCGTCAGATCCAAGGTCGAGATTAACCGAGCCTTACCCAGTCGGTCGAGGAGCTCATCCACCCGGGGCATTGGATATGCATCGAACTTGGAGATGGCATTAACCTTTCTAAAATCCACACAGAACCGAGTGGAGCCGTCCTTCTTGCCCACCATCACGATAGGACTGCACCACTCGCTCCGGGAAGGTTCAATGACTCCAAGCTCGAGCATATCCTCCACCTCCTGCGAGCGGGACCCCTGCGACTCTCCGGGATCCGGTATGGTCTCTCTCGGATCCTGACACCTGGCGGAGTAATAATGGCATGAGAAATAACGTTAGTTCTGCGGGCAAGTCAGAGAAAACATCATTAAACCTTTCCACTAACTGGTAGAGCTCACGTTTCTGATCCGGAGTAACTGTTCCCCATTGGAATGTTAGTTGTAGCCAATGGATTGACAGTGGGACCAAAATCCTCTTCTAAACTGTCACAAGCTATAAATAGGGCTTCCCTTTCATTCCAGGGTTTTAGCAGGTTAATGTGATAAATTTCGGTCTTATTTCGCGATCGGGTTGTCTAATTTCATAATTCACATTACCAATTCCCGTATCACCTCATATGGCCCCTGCCACTTAGCATACAACTTAGACTCCGACGAGGAAGGAGCAACAGTACTTTATCACCTGGCGAAAAGTCCGAATTCTTGCTTTTTATTGTACTGCTGCTCCTGGCGATGCTGAGCTAGTTTTAGATTTTCTTGTGCCAAACGACCAACCAATGCTAGGCGGTCTCTTAACATGATTACATACTTGACTATGTTTTTGGAAGTTTTGTTTGCTCCTCCCACCCTTCCTTCACAAGATCAAGGATACCTCGTGGTTGTCTCCCATACAGCAGCTCAAAGGGAGAGAACCGGTCGAACTCTGAGGCACCTCTCTCACTGCAAACATCAGGTAAGGGAGGAGTTTAGCCCAATGTTTCTGCTCTTGGTTGACAAACCGCTTCAGCATCTGTTTTAAAGTCTGATTAAAGCGTTCCACCAAACCATCCGTCTGCGGGTGGTAAACGGAGGTTCGAATGGACTTAATTTGCAACAATTTATACAACTCTCTCAAACATTGTGACATGAAGTTCGTTCCGTGATCAGTGAGGATTTCTTTTGGAATCCCTACTCGCTATAATCTGTACTAACTCTCGAGCAATTGCTGCGGCACTAGTGGATCTCAATGGTACTGCCTCTGGATATCTGGTCGCGTAGTCCACCACTACCAAAATGTGCGTATATCCAGAGTCAGACTGGCTCAATGGACCCACTATGTCCATAGCAATGCGTTCAAAGGAACTGAGATCAGGGGCAGTGGGACCAGCGGGGCGGGCGAACCCGCCCGGCGCTACTTGCTGGCACTCCGGACACTCCGCTACATATCGCGTCACCTCACTATAGACTCCCATCCAATAAAATCGAGCCAATATTCGTTCCCGAGTCTTATCGCTACCTAAATGGCCCGAACATGGGACATCGTGAGCCAACCGCATGATCTCACGTCGAAAAGACTGAGGAACGAGTAATTGTGTTACAATCTGGCTTGTGCTCGTGGCTTGGGATACCCTATACAGCAAATGCCCGACAATAATATGGTGAGGATATGTAAGCGGCGGTTGTCCTCTACATCCTTCCCTCGATAGACCGAACCTGCCCCCAGATGTGTGCCAGCGAAGGATCGTTTTTTTGTTCCAACGCTAGGTCCACATCTCGGTCCCAGAACTTTGGGATATCGAGCGGAGCTACAGTAGCTTCAGCACTGGGGGTCTCAGTAACCTGCCCCCGCAGGTCACACTGGGTCCCGATCCCCTTTCCCTTGCATTTAACAGACCCTGAAGTTTCCCCCAACAAACCCCAGCCTTGTCTCATTGACATTCCTTCCCATTTTTCAACCCTTCGCTCTCTTTTTGTTTTTTTCGGGCGAAATCGGGAATGGAACAAATCGGCTTGCAGCGGGAAGATTTTCCCAATAGTTTCCCCCGCTGCTCCCATGGTCTTACCGGAGACTGGCTTTACCGTTTTATTAATCATAGTTTCAAAATATGGCCAGTCTCGACCTATAATAACTGGATAGGGCAACTTTGCAGCCACTGCCACGATTACGCGGCGGGTATGACATCCAATAGTCAAATCTAATTTAGTGAGGGGGTAGTCCTTGTTATCCCCATGAATACAGGAAATGACCACTACCCAGCGTGACCACCAAGGTACCCCGTCAACAGAGCCTCCTCAATTAAAGTTTGCCCACATCCCGAGTCCACTAATGCGTGGGTGCTCACATCACCAACCCGTCGTCAACAATGCAAGGCCCCTCCCAATCATTACCCCTGGACTTACCTGGTGCTGTTGGTAGATAATGGGAGGCCGCACCACATTCCATCGCCGCCCGGACAATTCGGGCGAGGTGGCCGACCTCATGGCACCGGTAGCAAGTGGGGTGAAAGGGCCCACGGAGCTTGTATGTCCCGCTGCGGTTTGGCAGTGGGGAGGGTTCTCTGTTCTCACCCGCTGGGGTCGACCTTGCCCTCCATTGGTGTGGAGGAAGGCTGCCCGTGGGGTGCCGATGAGAAGTAGCCCCGGGGAAGGGGTGAAGTGCTGGGGGTCCTGTCCTTGGACCCGTTGTCCGGGTTGGTTGGAGGGAGGAGCGGGGTGACGACCACGGGAGCTGACGCCAATGCATCCTCATAGCCCTCAGCCAATCGGACTGCTGCCTCTAGCGTGGTGGGTCGATGCCTGGTGACCCAGTTCTGGGTGTCCGCCCCAGCACCTTCACGAACTGCTCTATGGCAATCAGTTCAGTGATCTTTTCTGCATCATTGGTGCCGGGCAGAGCCACCGGGTCACATGATCCACTAGTTGCTGGGCCACCACGCTGGGTCGCAGTCCTGGGGGCGCTGGTACTCCCGGAACCGGCGGTGTGTCTCCTCTGTGATGTCAAGCCGCTGGAGAATGGCCTGCTTCACCTGGTCGTACACCAGGGCTTGCTCATGTGTCAGGGCTTGGTAGGCTGCCTGGGCCTCCCGATCAAATTGGGCCCCAACTGGGTAGCCCACCACTCCCGAGGCCACTGAGCTGCTGTTGCCTGCCTTTCAAAGGCAACCAAGTAAGCCTCAGGGTCATCCTCCAGCGCCATCTTCACTACCCTTACCCTAGGTAGGGGTACTGCTGGTTGAGCCACGGTTCCCTCCCCCGATTAGCCTCCAGGAACAGGCCATGCATCCTCTCCATCATGGCCGTCAAGGATTCCTGATGCCTCCGCTCCTGCACCTCCAACAGCGCTGCCAATGTAGTTGGATCCATTGTAATCCCTCTTCTGAACACCAGATGTCGTCAGGTGCGGTGGTGCAGTGAATAAACAGAATGTCCAAACAGTGTTTCTCCCAAAACAGTCCGTGTATTTAATAACAAAAACAACAAAAGTAATCCAAAACAAAAATAAACAAAACTCGACTTTGTCCGTTCCCCGTCCTCCGTGCACGGCAGTGTGCGCTCGAGTCCTGGGAGACGTAGTGCGGTGAGTGTGGTGCGGTGCGGTGCTGTGCTGTGCTGTGCTGTGCAGAGACACGCTCCTGTCTGCCGGTCCACGGCTCACTCCTCCCTACGATAAAACAAAACAAACAAACAAACAAACAAACAAACCAAAAGATAAAAAGTACAGGCTCCGGCTGTCTGTACACATCAGCGCAAGGCCGGTTTTGACGTAGCTGCTTCCCCTTTGTACCCAGCAAACTCCTCCCTGCAGTCAACGCGTCGCCTGGTTTCTCCAATAGAGGGCTGCCCCGCAGCTGACTGCAATGGAATCGTCCTGAGTACTTGCAGCTACGCGCCCCTCCTAATATGGTTACCTTCCGGTTTCCAGCTACCACCGAGGTAGTAGATCTAGGAGGCAGCTTACCTTCCCCCTTACACAGCGCCCTTTCTAATCGGGAGGGAGATTTACAGCATCGATTCTTTCTCTCTCTATCACAAGTACAAAAAGTGCTCAGTGCAAATGTTTCGTTCGCATGACCATCCTCAGTGCTAGTAAATGAAGAACACCTGAATATTTAAGATCTTAATTCAATTAAAGATAAATATTAGAGGTCAGGTGTTCAATTAAAGACAAAACAACGTGTACTCAGACCAATTAATATGTTAATGTATTGATAGCCATAAGAGGGAATATATTACTAAATACTATTATGAAATGTCATTATAGGACGAGTTACAGAAAAATAGCAAAGATAACAATGGCAGAAATCATCAGTAAATACATCATATTGTTAATTATTGAATTTTAAGATCTATTGATTAGACTATTTCAATTCATATAGATCTACTAGAGCCAAAATAATAAAAATGAATAACATTGATGTTAATGTTCAAAAAATATGTAAATACTATATAGACATAAACATTAGTGGCCATGGAGCCGAATGGCAACAAGTCTTATGTATAACGCAATAAATTAATTATCAAATAAACAATAATCATATAAAGAATACAAAAGCAATAAAAATAAGAAATATAAATGACATATTATAGGTAATATGATGATCCAAGTTCTTCATTAATGCTTTCTGGCTGTACAGTCTTGAGATAGAAGATCCATTTTGCTTCACATTTAGTTTTTGATTCACGTCACCCCCTCTACGTGACTGAAATAATCTTTGTATACCACAAAATTTTGGGCCCAAAATGGAATGATTTACCTCAGCAAAATGTCCAGCCAGTGGCAAGTGTATGTCTTTCCTGCGGATGACACTTTTATGTTCATTAATGCACACCCTTAGTTGTCTTTTGGTTTTACCAATGTATTGTAAGTTACAAGGGCAGGAAATTAAATAAACTACAAAATCAGATATGCAGGTGATAACTTGTGAAATCTTGTATTCTTTTTAGTTACATGACTGTGACAGAAATAGAATGATTCTTGGTGGTAAATCTCCCTCCCGACCTGTGAAGGTGCTATGTAACGGGAACAGAGTACCCTGGACTGGTTGGCCTGATAATTCATTTCCAGGGTTAAAAAGAAGTCGGTCACCTAGAAAGGGGGCGGAGCTTCGGTGCACTAACTCATCTACCTGGAAGGGAAATGATGTGGCAGCCGCGGATTGGAGGAGCGGCTGCAATTGTTTACCAAGGGGTCATGCGTGACGGTATAAATAGGGGACAAAGCGACGTAATCTGTTCCTTCAGTTATGGTTTAGGAATGACCCGGAAAGACCCTTGTTGTGAAACGTATCGTGAGTGTTTTGTTTGTTTGTCTCTAATTGTTACTTGTTTATTGTTATTAGTAGATGACTAAACACATCCGGAGCTGTCGCCAGAGGCCAGCACTAACCCAGACAACACTGCACTTGTGTCACGTTAAACTGTATTAGCACCACGAGCACTACAGCACTCACCCAGGACTGGTGACCATGTTTGTATATTGTGGCTGTGCTAACTGTGTTTATTATTCTAAAAGGTATTGACAATGTCGACCCAGGGGACTTTTTTGACCTGAAAAAAGAAACATGGACCAGGGGTCAGAAATGGTGATTAGATAAAGGGGAATTCAGAACAGATCAATAAGCTACTAACAACCAAACGAGCAAGATGGGCCGAATGGCCTCTTGTTTGTAAACTTTCTTATGTTCTTATGTTCTTATATAAAGATCCCTTATCAAGACGTACAGTGGTATTAAGAAAACTAACCTTGAATGTATCATATTCCAAACTAAAATTAATAGAGGAAATCAGACCATTCAAATAAGCAACAAATGCTTTAAGTTCTAGATCGGTGCCGGACCATAACAGGAAAATATCATCAATATACCGTTTCCACATGATGATGTTATCTATGAAAGGATTATGTCCATATACTGTATATTGTTGTACTCGAGAAATCCCATAAAGAGATTGACATAGTCAGATGCAAATGAAGCTCCCATTGCTGTGCCCTGGATTTGTAGATAAAAATCTTTCTCAAAGAGAAAGTAAAAATTGATATGTGCCATCTCAAGTTAAAATGCAGTTGGTGTCTGGATGTCACTTCTCCTATGAAGATAAAATTTAAGAGCATTAAGGCCATCAACATGTGGAATATTGGTATATAGACTTACAACATCAAGTGCAGCTAGAATAACATTTTCATTTGGTAATCTTACATTCGATAAGTGGCAATGGTTAAGGCAGCAGATCTAAAAGACGTTGATAAGGCCTGATAGTAGAAACTCAGAAAGGGAGAGTTAGAAAACCATTCACTGGTCACCATTTTGGATCATAGTGTATCTATCAATCAATCAATTTTATTTTATATTGCGCAAGTGTGGTGCACTTTTGCTTGGGGATAACAAGCAGGCCAGAGTCGGAGGACCTGAGTTTATGGGCAGGGACATAGCGGGTCAGCAAGTTGAGGAGGTACTCAGGACCTGTGTGATGAAGGGCATTGTAAGTGAGCAGGAGAGTTTTGAAAGTAACCCTGAACTTTACAGGTAACTAGTGCAGCTGGGCAAGACGGGGGGTGATGTGATCACGTTTATTACATCTGGTAAGGATCCTGGCAGCGGCATTCTGAACTAGCTGCACCAAGGCTTTGTACTGCGGGGGAAGGCAGCAGCAGACAGTTTCCGAGGTTCAGGGCAGCTATATTGAGATTCTTAAGTTGATTTTATAGATCCTACTAGAAGGAGTTCAGATTTGCTAGTGTTCAGCTGAAGAAAATTGGCAGACATCCAGGCCTCGATGCCTTGAATGCAAGCCGAAAGCCGGACCATGGCAGAAGGGCTTCCAGGGTCGAGTTTTAAGTAGAGCTGGGTGTCATCAGCATAGGAGTGAACCATGAGGCTGTGTTGGTAGACGAGGTGACCCAAGGGAAGGATGTAGATATTGAAGAGAAGGGGCCCAAGAACAGATCCTTGGGGGACACCACAAGTGACTGGGTTTACGACACTACTGCAACCAGCATAGAAAACAGACTGCATAGGTAAGAGGACATCCAGGAGAGACAGGTTCCAGAGATTCCAACATACTTCTGAAGACAGTCAAGAAGAATGCCATGATCTATGGTGTCAAAAGTGGCTGTTAGGTCAAGGAGGACAAGCACAGAGGGAGCACCAGCATCAGCATTGAGCAGGAGATCATTCACAATCCGGAGCAGAGCAGTTTCAGTACTGTGATGTGGCCGGAAGCCAGACTGTAGAGATTCAAGCAGATTGTTATCCGTGATTTTCTTTGAGAGTTTTGGAGAGAAAAGGGAGATTGGAGATGGGTCGGAAATTAGAGAAGTCAACTGGGTCGAGGGAGGGTTTTTTGAGTACCGGTGTAACTTGGACAAGCTTAGTGTAGTGTCATAATGTGGTTTATTACTCTACAGTATTTGAACATGTGTTTGTTTCACATACTGGCAGCTCATCCAAAATGACGACCACAAAAACTCTTGTGCTGCAACCGCCCTCTTTCTAAAACACAGAGTTTGAAAAACACAAGAGGCTGCATTTTGATGAAAATGGGGAAGTATGATATGAGTCACATGCTGAAGAGGAACACACACAGTAGCTGTTTAAATTTTGATTACAGCATTCAAATTTCAGACATAGAAAAAGAAAAAGAGGCATTTACAAGAAACCATCTGTTAAAATATAAAGTGCCTACTGGGAAAAGGTAACTACAAAGCTGTTATTTTGTACACTACCTAAGTGTGTATGTATCTCTGTGGCTAATATCACCTCTCAATGAAAACGGCTGGAGTGGAACTTACTCTACCATGTATGTCTATAAACCTTGGGTACACAAAGAATAAAAACCAGGACTCTAGGTGCCATGCTGGAGAATCAAAACACCTTCCTGATGTCTAATCTGTGCCATACTAGCAGCTCGTGGCAGGCTTGTTGTCCAAGCTTTGGATGTTCATGTACAGGGTATCTGTAGAATGCCCTCTTATGGTTGTGTGGTGGGGTACACCCTGCCCTTGTGTTAATTGTATTATTTTGTATTATTATTATTTAAATGTATGGTGTTGTGTTTGTTTAAAAGAGGGTTTTGTTGTTATTGTTTTACAGCATGGATGGGGTTAAAATCTCCCATCCAGCTAAAACTCCTGCGCAACGTGGCCATCTCCCAAATTAATGAAGTGATTACCAATTGGCAGTTGCCCACGTATATAAAAGCAAAGCAGCCATTCATAGAGGGTTGATGGGAACAGAGAGAAAGGTACAGTAAGATAAAACTTTGAAAACAATTGCTACGCGTCCTGGGTCAAAACCAGCACAATACTTGTGTGTTTGTCTCTGTTTATTACTTGTTTTGGCCATTGTTGTGCTCATTGTTTGTTTTGTTTAAACTGTTTGTTTGGCCATCGAGTCCTTTTGTTTAATATTGAACATTTATTTCATTTGATACATACGAGTGCAGTACTTGTGCCCGTGTCTTCCTGGTCTGATGTCACCACCAAGCCATCCTGTCCGCAGGTTGTCATAGTGTTTCTTTTACAGCTTCCACTTCACTCAGTCTTACTGGCCATGACAGGAAACAGTGCATAAGATAACACTGTGACAATCATAATATGCTGTCCTTCTGCATATAAAAGCATTTGGGGAATGGTTTCCTGGGCTTTAATACTGCTTTAGTTATAACATATATTTGTATTATGAACATGCATAATTCCTTCATTCATATTTGGAAATGAAAGACTGAGCCCACAACACTGATCAGGTTGGTGTTAAGAGATTTAAGTTTTCTGTGACAGTAAGGTGCCCCGAGCCAAAGGTAATGACTACTGCAGAGGATATTAATGCTGTTATAAACTAAACAAATGGTGTTGTTTTTTGTGTGTATGGACATTTTTTAATGTGTTTTTAGATAATAATTCAGTCTAGATTCTAAAGTCCCGTAGAGGGCATCTCCCATTTGGGTGATGGCCGCTGTACTCCAAACCTGATTTGTTTCAGTGATGTTTAAAATATGAAATATGATATCAAGGAGGAATACATACTTTACAGACAGTTCTAGATATTATTCCCCTGCCCACACAGTCATATGTACATCAGCCAAATGTAGTCTGAACTTTTGATCCTTACTTAATTGCCAACACCCCAAAAAATGACCATCTATTTCAGATAATAATTTCATACGTGAAAGGAGACAGGTAGTAAATTTCGACAATCAAACTGAATGTTAATGAAAACAAAGATTATAGTGTTACTCATGCAGTTTTAACTTCAGTTTATATAGCTGCATGATATAAACTTTATACAACGTTATAGTGGCTTGTCAGAGCCTGTAGTGCGTTCATTACAATGGGCTTTTAACAAAGTTTTTAGGAGAAAAAAAAAGTTAAAATGGGTTTGTTCTATAAATGACACATATCAGATATTTTTATGTTGCTTTTGACTTTTTATTAGAGATGTTTAAGTTCCTCTTTCAGTGTATTCTGTTTTTTGTTTTTTTCCAGACATAGTCCAGGGATATTGATCTCTGTACTTTGAATGGCGTATTTGTACATCAGCTTCTACCTTTGGTTCTCAAGTTGTACTGTTTGTTGGTTCTTGCAAAACAGCAAAAGACTGAATCGTGTTATCTCCTTCTAGTTGTTTGGGAATGCTGGAGGATGCGGTTCTAAAACATTACCATCTCACTCCGCAGGTCATCCTTGACCTCATAGCTGAATTGAGGGATGAGCTAGACCCCATTGTCAATCTAGGGACCGCTGAAAATGCTGTGTTCTCTGCACTACTTAGCCTCTAGTTCCTTTCAGACTGTCTAGAGGGATAGCCCAATCCACCTTTTCCAGAGTGTTAGGCAAATTTTAGGATGTCATGCTAAAAAGGGCAGGCCGATGGATACTAGCATAACTAATGTCTGCTGAGGCTTTTCCAAACAACTCTGTTTCATGCTGACTGACCTCAGCAGGAAGGAATCTCAGCTTTCTGTGTGCCAAGAGGACTTTGCTGCCCTTTCTCTAACATTTTTTTATCTTTGTATTTTCGTGCGCCACAAATGTCAAACAGCGTCTACTGGTCTCTGTACTCCTAACTCTGAAAGTGCGGCCACTAAATAGACCAATATGCTCACTGAGACCCTCATTATGAGTAATTTGCATTGTTTTTAAGCTTACATAGGGCAAAACATAATTGCCTGGCCGCAATGCCTATACTTAAATCACCCCCTTGGTGACCTTGGTCCGAGGACTTCAAGGCAGGGTGTTAAAAACTGATCATGTGTAATTTATCACATACCACAAAGGCTGTTTTTGTTTCTTGTTTTAAAAAAAAACAAACGTTTAATTTGCACATTGGTTTCCATTTTTGTTAAATGCATTGTTTACATGTACAGTTTTTTTCTGATTGATTTGCAGGGGTCGGTTTTTCAAAACTTGTAATCTGGATCAAAATGATTTTTTAATCCTATATTTTGTGATAGACATTACTTTTATCTTGATTGATCAGTTTTTTCAGAAAATGTCACTGCTGGATTAGATTTATCTAGATTACAAATAATCACTATCACAAATAGTTTGTTGCCTATTTTTTTAAATAGGCCATTATTTATGATATAGCTTAAGAAATAAGGCCGCTGATAATTATGAGTATTAATACACAGGTTTATTTATTTCTTATGTTGCATATAAAAAAAAAACCCAGAGGATTCACTTTTAATGTTAATGCATAGCATACAACGAATATTTATTTTATTTACTTGGCAGAAATTAAATAACTAAAACAAGATGCACACTAGAACGCATCAACGAGGTGCTTAAGAGGCGATTCACTTGTCTGAATTACTTGCGTATGGAACCATTACGAGCATGCAACCCAATTCTAGCGTGCATTGTTTTGCACAATATTTCTATCAATGGCAATGTACCAGCCATTAAATGTAAGGATTTGAGAGATGACCTGCCGGAGCCCCAGGCACAACACCATGATGCACCTTTACAACAGGATCGACTTGCTGGATGGGCAGTGAGGGATGCCATTGTAAAGAACTACTCCCAGCAGGAGCCTCCATTGACATTTCACATTAAACAATCACTGAACCATGAAATAAGGTAACATCAGGTTGTCCAAGATTAGTGATAATCAGCTCATTAAGTAAACTATTGTTACACTTGACCACCTTATTTTAATAATTTAATGAGCTGAAATATAAATAGTCATATCATTTGTAAAGTCATGTAAATTAAAAATAATGTTAAAAATAATTACACGATATAGCTTCAATTAAGTAGCCTTTGTCCTTGTGTACAATATATGCTAAATTAATTTGAAAAGTTTACACTTAAGTTATTAAAATAAATACAATAAAAGTAGATTTAGGAGCACCTATGAAATCTTAATGGTTTTATTACTTCAACTTGACATTACTCTGACTTCCTGTTTTGGCCAAGAGCAGGCATGTTGTTTTGCCCTTCAACTGACAGGAAGTGAGTGTCGACATCACTTTGAAGAAACTGTTTCCTGAAGAAGCCAGCTGCTCTGTGTGTCCGACTTAAATGATCTTCCCAAATGAAACCCCTGCCTCTCCACCTCAATTCATTTCCAACTCCCACCCTCTTCCCACGGGGAACCACTAAACAGGATGTAAACTCATTCAGCTATAAAACTAATTCTACCAAAAAACAGGACTCTGAAATGAGATTGTTAATACAATGCTTGACCACTTGCATCTGTTTTCAACATCACCGTAGCAACTGTTAAAAAGCACTTTATTTTTGTCACACTATTAAAAGAAGCAGTAAAATTAGACTTGTCTGGGTGTGTCTTGGTTATCATATAAATTTGCTTAACACTGCAGCTTATCTGAAACTAAGTGCATGAAACACTCTATATCAGTAAGACACACTCAGTTCATCATTCCCAAACAGGAAAATAAGCAACTTGGGGAGTGGAGGAAGATATGAGTTAAAAATATACACCCATTGAAAAACACAATACACTTTGCCTTGCCTCCAAGGTTATATACTGCTTTTGTAGCTTTAATCAGCTGTGAAAGTACTGACATTTATTGATGATAAAGTACTTTATTCTATAGGGAACGTATTGTAATCAAGCTCACTCCAAAAACAATGACTGGTACTGTATTTCTGTAAACAAAAGGCCAGGAACAAAAATGAATATAAAAAAGTTCATTGCATCCTGTCTTTCCAGTCTTACTGCTGTCAGAGGAGTCATAATTTTGTCCTCTGCTATATGCTTGTTTTTTTTGGTTTTTTGGTTTATTTGGGCAGAAGGACTCATAATTTGTAACAAGCTATACACTGTTATACATCTGAAAGGACTTAAGCACTTAGCAAGTCAAGTAGATCCCAGTGTGATGATCTGGGATATGAGTTGAGATAATTGCTTCCTGGACTTACAGAGAGATAGGGTGTGCCCATTTTATTTGGAAATAAAGAGCACATGATGAGGCAGTATGGTTTGGTTTTAAATATAAACTGTATCAGTAGATGTAATAGTTGTAGCAATAACAGTATTGATATATGTTGTGCAATCCTTGAGCAATATTTAAAATAGGTTTAAATAAGAAATATCACACATAATGATAGGCCCCCAAACTGTTACTTAAAGTTGTTTTTATTTTTAAAGGGCGTGCAAAATAGTATAAAAAACCATGTACCTATTACAGGAAGCTTTTTATTTTGAGCTGAAACATCCTTCAAATCTATTAAATGTGCAACAGGTCACAGTTGCTCAGCTACGTAATGCCATGGCATACAATGTATTCATTAGTTTCTGAACAGCTCTGGGTGTGATTGTGCTGAGGTGTCGAAGAGCAGCTGGATGTCAATCATATCTAACATCTCCGAGCATGACTTTGTGAACGGACCAGAACGATCCCTTTGGTCTTTCTTGGAAAGCTGTGCCAATACAGTGGGTCTCAAATAGCATAGTATTTAGAGGACATTTCTTTTTATTAACATCCCTACATGAGTTCTATGCTTAATCAAATTATTACATTAAAAGAATACACAATGCTAACATTTGATATAAGTTATTTTACATTTTACTTGATTGCATAGGATATAAATACATTTGGAAAAAAAAAGGTTTGTTCCTGGCTTGTGGGGATTTTCTGGAGTGCCCAATTCAAATTGAACTAAGACCAACTCATTTCATACAGTTCCCTAACAACCGCCAAGCTGAAATGACATTCATTCACGCATGGTCTGGGCTAGATAGAGAGCCTCACAGCTCATAGATATCAATTAACTTAAACAGAGTCAAGCTTGTTGTGTTTACTGTCAACTCTCAACTGATATCATCACTAACCGTTCATTTCCTCTTTTAACCACCCCCTTCCTTCAGTTTGCAATTTCCGTTTGTTGGTTTCTGTACAGCACAACCTATAAACAGACAAACAGAAAGAACCAGGAGGTATACATTTTCAGAAATGTCAAATGCAAGCCTGTTTGTCCCGAACAATCACCAAAAGAAGCCCTCTTTCCCTCCTCCTTTTACTAGTAGACAAGTAAAAAGCAGCTTTGACATTACTGGAAAACCTTAAACAACTTTGTTTAGTCTTTAATTTAACAAGATATTTTTACTGTTTCAAAATGCCATACCAATTCAAATAAAATATTTTTGAAAGAATAGAGGGCATCACAGGATTAAATAGTCCCACCTGCACTTCATCTGTCAGTGTTTTATTTAAGTTTCCATTATTAAAATGCACCTGTTACACCACAACTGCAACCTAAAGAGCTCTGCAACTAGACCCACAGAACTATTTTAGATCTAAATGTTGTTCTTTCAAACAACACATACTGTACTGTAATCATCAACATCATAAAAAATCTAAATGTAGTCACTTGAGTGTGTGGGTCTTTAGTCTTATAAAAACACTGTCATTTCCCAAAGTGACAGTATCATTTACTGCAGTACTGTACAGTAGATACTAGCATTTACAATAATCCATTTCAATGAAGGGCAGTAAATAGTTCTGTGTTCTAAGTACTGCAAGGTGGTTATAGCATTCAGCAGTATTTTATAGTTACTATCATTGACTGCACTCTTCTACAGTAAATATTGCAACATAATGTATGAAAGTGCTGTAAAATGAGATGTGCTACTCCTATCCTGTGAATTCAGCAAGCTGGTTATAGTATTCTGTAGTATGATCATCTATGAACAAAGTTCAAATATGATGGTGTGAGATCTCAAGGACGGGTTTAAATTTATGTAGGACATCCTATAGTAGATATTTAGTGTCCTTTATTAAATACAGTTCATTGCAGTAAACAGTGTAATACAGCACATTTCATAGTGGAGTGGAGTTATATAATGGTATACTTTGTATATTTATCTATCTATCTATCTATCTATCTATCTATCTATCTATCTATCTATATATATATATATATATATATATATATATATATATATATATATATATATATATATATTTATAGAAGAACTACTGTAAATACTTTTCTTGGCTGCATTTCTGTGTGAAAATTAATACTCGTTGCCCCTTCCAATCTTGTTTTCAGGTGGTGCGACAGGTACTGTAGGCAGTTTACTTAGCAACAAATCAAATTCTTGCTCTGTCTTTTTAATATCAGTTAAAAACTGAATAAAACATATTTTAATGAAGAATCATACCCTAAGTCTGTACTTGTAACATATACAACACTGAGTCTTTGCTGGGGCTAAGTATGTTTATTGCAGGGTACAGTAAAGCGGAATGGAATCGATAAGGCAGTTGCTCCCATTTATTCATTAAATAAAGCTCTCTATTAACATGGGGGCACTCCCTGTTGCATGCTGCAGGGGTTATAAAGAGGGCTGTCAAAACATCAAATGATTGTTGCCTGGATAGCAACCACTAAACACCAAGCCTAGCAACACCTCTAACTGTCCTACAGTACTGGGATCCAGAGACTTCTCACATGTCTGACTACCAGAGTGGGGATTTGATGTCACTTTCTTTTGATGCAGTGACACATTTGTTGCTGTCAATCTGAGCAAGCAGGATATGCTGATAATGTAAGGGAGGCTGGCATATTCAATAAAAGCAGCACAGGGCCAGGACCCTGCTAAGGGTATTCAGGGTCTCCAAGCCAGTGGAGTCCCAATTCAGTCAAGCACGTACATACCATCTCTTTAGTATACTGCTGTAAAAGGTAAGGGAGTAGTATGCTTCTGTTTAACACAATATTTTAAAAGGACAACGGTCTATAAGATGCCAACAAGTGGCAGTCAAAAATGAAATATTTACTATGGAAGCTGTTTCACCTCTAATGGAACTACAGTGGGCTACGTCTGCAGATATTCTTTTTTTCTCCATGTGTGCTGACTCCTAAGTAGACCCAATTTTACTCATTTGAAGTTTTTTTCCCCTACTTTGCATCCATTTTTAAAGTGAGTGCCATCTTAAAAAATATATTATTATATTATTGTCACATCTCATAATGACAAACAGCATACTGAAAAAAATTGTTAAAACTGCAATGTTTTAATGGGAAACACAATTCACTTGCTGTATTAACTTATATTGCTGTGATACAACCACAATTGTGTTCTCAAGAAGAACTTTGCAGTTAAACTATGGTCACTATAGCAAATACTCACCAGGTTGACCCCTGTCATGTTACCATGAATAGAATTTAGTAAGCTGGGAACCATCAAAATTTTTTTCTATTAACTCGGATACAGACTATTAGGGGTTGGGCAACGACAGAAACTGCATGTTTGAGAGTCTCCAGTTAGGTTAGCCATTCTCCATAGAGGTCAAGAGGACTTATTTAGAAGTATCATGAATTAAAGGAATCAAAAATAGAAATGCCATCTGTGATCACTCATTTCAGTTCAAGCAAAGCCAGGTAGGCCACAGCATGATCGTTATAGTGTAGACAAGCATTTCCATCAATGAAATGATGCCTTGTACACAGGGCAATGCTTACACAGGGCAACACAAAACCCTGTAGCTCTTTTTAGGAGCATAGGGAAATTTAGAAGCACAGTACAGTACAATATGGTAAAACTTGTACAGAGAAAACTGTATTTACTGTGGTAGACTTTTATATAAGGAAATTGCAATACAGTAAAGCCTGTCCATCCCAGCCCCCCCTACAAACTGGCATTCTGTATAATTCTGCATCATTATTCAGTCCTGACCAAATCCCTATTGAAATTATTTTGGGGGTAAAGTATTTGACTTTACATTACCTCTGTAAACCGGAACACTATATAATCCGGCATAATTTTCCTGTCCCAAACAATGCCGGATTAGACAGGTTTTACTGTACAATTAACATATAAAGTTATTTAACAGGTCCAGAAGATCTTGTTTTAAAATCACTGCTGAGTTTCAGTCTAGCTAGCAGCAAATAATATCCAAACCCCTTCCTCATTTCTGCCTGTCCTACTGTATATTAATAATGCTGTGAGGATTGTTTTAATGAGTGCCGCTTGGGGTAGAAATGTGGGTAAAAAACGATGTTGTAAGATGTTTGTGATTGTAATGGGATTTTGGTTAAAGAAAGGGGCTTGTTACTAGGTGGTTCCAGGTTCAATCCCAGCCACTGTGTGCGACCCTGCACAAGTCACTTAACCTCCTTGTGCTCCGTCCTTGGACGAGACGTAAAACTGAGGTCCTATTGTAAGTGACTCTGCAGCACCAGTTGTGATGTATAGTCCCCATCCTCCGTCCCCGTCCCCAAGTCTCTGTAAGTCACTTTGGATAAAAGTGTCTCCTAAATGACTAAATAATAATAATAATAATAATAATAATAATAATAATAATAATAATAATAATAATAATAATTTGTACTGTAGTACTATTACCATTTCACATGTCTGTGTGGTCGAGCACTGGTTATAACAATCCACTATAGCAGACTATATAAAAGCTTTTTTTGATACATGTGTTAACATCTTTATGGATAAGGATAACCCTAACCCTAAATTCTTTGAAGATTTTGTATGGAGCTTGTGGGTCAGTGCTGGACTGTCATTTGTTCTCCTGGATATCATTATGAAGCTCAGTATTCATGTGGCAGCGATACCCCTCTTTTATCATATGTCTTAGTGTTCTTAGTAAGTGGAAGAATCTGTAGTGGACTGGGGAAATAAAATGAGTGAGAGGGCAGTGGACAGTAATGTAAACTGGTACTGAACTGCATTACCTGATGAAAATGTACACTAACTGTTGACTTACTGGTCCAACACAGAATTCATTTCAATAATTTATTTTCAATTTTGAATATTCAGTATATTTTATGAGGTGTATTAATTTATATAATTTGGAATACTTTGTTGTTAAGATTTTAAACATATGCCTATTCATTTTTTTCAACAGAATGTATTTATTTTAATTGATATTTTGTATTTATGTAATAATACATCATGTGAAAAAACAAACTGCATCATTTATTATTTACAAAATAACTTGAAAACAAATCTGATTATGAAATACAAATCAGTTTTTGGTTACTGTGCCAAAGAAAACGCCTCTTACAAAAGTATTTGACATGAATCCTATGCAGCGGGTCCCCTCGACTTTCTGAACTTTCTGAGGAAGACAATGTACTGCTCCGAGATCCAAACCAGCTGTTTCGGTTTCTTCTTGTGCAAAGTTTGGGTGGGTCTATCGTCATGAAGACCCCAGGCAAAATCAATGAGATACTGGGAGCTTGGAAGAGCAACTCTGTATGTGTGTAAGTCTAAATATAAATACAGGCCACCCCTCTTGAGAGTTGCAGCAGGACCGTTTGGTTTGTGTCATACTGATAATATTCGTACAGTGCAACGCTACTGCTGAGGGTGTCATCTGTAAGGAAAGCAAAACGAGTCAACTACTTTTACAAAACCCTGGGATCTATTGGAAGAAAAGACAAGTTTAAGCCAGAAAAAAGATCCCTGGAGGATGGAGGTAAAGTCCCATTTTAGTCTTTCGTGTTGTATTTGTTCATGGGATGGTATACTGTAAAGCGGTTGCTTTTTTTTTTTTAAACACGTGTCGTATATTGTTTATTGACTGCCGCGTTAGTCATGCAAAGTTAGTCCTTATCGACAACATGTATTTTATTTTTAAGGTGAACCCCTGCTCAGTGCTTATTATTTATTTATTTATTTATAACTGTTGCAGTGCAGCATGTTGATCTTTAAGACTGTAATTTTATGGCGAGGGTGTTCAACAGGTTTACAGTAATGTATATTGTGCAGTAGCATGACTAACACATTGGAATAAAATTGATCATTTATTGCAGCACTGAAAAATAATTTTAAAGGGACAGATAACGTTGCTTTATTATCACTTCTGTGGTACCGTAGGGAGTTGTGCAAATTTGCAATATTCGTACGCTATTGGGCTTTTAACACTTTAAGGGTTGCTTGTCATTCAGACACCTACAATGCAGAAGATCACGCTTCTAAAAGTTACACTTTTGCAGAGCTCTAGAGCTACAGTAACCGAGTCTGGGAGAGGTGGATATGTATTGTTGGTGAGCAGGCATCATTGGCACGACTGCATCTAGTCCGTGCTCGTACTGGAAGCCTAGTGTGCGCCAGGCTTGATCAGAACGTGGAGGACTTATGCACATTAAAAAGTATTCACATTAATTTCACTCATGCTTGTTTACCAATTGAGTAAAGCTTAAGGGTCATAGTGTACTCTCCTAATTAATTATGTCATACTTTTTCTTCCCAAACGATTTATATTAAAGGGAAAATAAAACAATATGATGTATATTGCCATTGGTTTTACATTGTGATGGAATTGAATCAGTTATCAAAAGTCCCTTCATTTTTGACTTGGGTTCCTCTTATCACTTCTCTGTTCCCGTGCATTCCCTGTTACTCGTTCCATCAATGCCCAGCAGTCTGTTCTAGTTGGTTTTCAACTCCTCCTGCTGGTTGAAGTGCTGATTGAAGAACTGGTGATGCTGGTTCAACTAAAGTAGTACTGTAGCAGTAAAGTAGTAAAGACCTGTACTGTGAAATTCTAGTTACTTTAAACCTGTTTATATGCCTGCGATATCCAGTACTAGTTCAAATTCCCAAATTACTGCTGGTCAATTGCTCTTCTGAAGTTTTATTTTTCATTGTAGGAATAATCCACTGAAGTTTCTTATTACATTATTTTAAAAGTTATTATTCCTGCTTTTTATTTTTGTGTGCAGTACCTACTGTAGTGTTAGCATAACTCTGAGCACAAGGCTTTGCTTTTATGGCATAATCTACCATTGAACAGTAAATAACAAAAACAGCGTACCTACAACAGTTTTATACAATTTACATTGTTTATGCAGGATAATACTTTCCTTGCACAGGGATGTTGCAATGGCAAAATGATT
Source organism: Acipenser oxyrinchus oxyrinchus (assembly GCA_030684275.1). Taxonomy (NCBI): domain Eukaryota; kingdom Metazoa; phylum Chordata; class Actinopteri; order Acipenseriformes; family Acipenseridae; genus Acipenser; species Acipenser oxyrinchus. The sequence continues at coordinate 43,445,537 of CM060255.1, read as the reverse complement.
TTCCCTATGGAATTTTGTTCAGTAAAAATTAATAAAAATTATTTTGAAGATTGTGTATGTTATTAGTGCTCTCTCGTTATAGGACAGCCCTTTTGAAATACTAAACTGGTTGTATTCTTCCATTTTCCTTTTGAAAAAGGTATAGTGCATTTAAATTGAGATCTGCAGTGGTATTCAATGTTGTTTAGCTTTAAAAATAAATGCCATTGATTACAATTTTACTCCAAACCTTTGACTTAATTCTTAGTTTAAAGTCACTACCAGATAGCAACATATTTTTCTCAATACAAAAGATGATATTCAAAATGTAGATGTTCAGGATGATCGACAAACTGTATTTAAGCCAGAGGTTGGTTGAATTTGAAACATTCATAATAAAACGGCATCAAATGATTGGTCGTTATCAGGGCAGGATTAAGGGGTGGGGCATTCAGGATATTTGTCCAGGGTCCACACAAAATTTGGTAGCATCAAAGTTCAATTGCAGTGTTTCCAGTCCAGGGAATCTAAAGCTCTGTAACAGCATCCCAACCGTTTCCTGAGCACCAGCCATACCCACGTGGTAGGTTTAAAGCACAACCAATAGCGTGACTGACATTGCTGTGTACATCCCTGCAATCTTGTATTTTCTTTAGTGTGAGGCTGAGGGAACACAAAGCCTCTTTGTGGCTTGGAACTTGGTTTCAGGAGACTAGGTTTCAGGCCACTGCATGGCACACCAGGGGAGGCTTGGGGTTTGATAGAGCAAAGTTGTCTCAAGCTAGGCCTCCAGTTCTCCTGGAGCCAGGTTTCAAGCAACTGTTCCTGAAAAAGTGGATTTGTGTTCCCTCAGCTTAACAGCAACCAAGCTTCAGAGAAACCTAAAACTGACTTGGTGAAACACTGAGAATTGCTTCCATAGTGAACAGCAAAAGTGTGATTTAAAATGATGTATCTCCCACCTGGGACCTGGTTACACTGAAACAAAATGTTCTTAGTTATACACAGTACACGGAGGGAGTTTCCCCAAAGACTACAAGATTTGCTTACTATCCGCATCCTGTTTTCTTGCATAAGGAAGGGGACTGGTTCACAGGGGATTGTCACTGGAGATCTACAGTGTCATTTGCCTTCACCTGCCTTTTGTTACTGTAAGGCCACGGAACCAGCAACTTGAACAGTAATTTAGTCTCAAATTGTATTTACACTTATAAATCTCACCTGAAAGTACATTGAAAACATAGATTTTTCACTTGATTAAAGTATAAACTTATGCATAAACTTTATCAAACAAATAACATCATGATTCATAATTTTTAATGCTCTGCCATCCACAGTTTACTGTTGACCATGAAGGAGAGTCAATTAGTTTACCAATATACCACTTTGTTTCTGGCAGTGATAATAAGAAAAGCCAATGTTATGGTAACCTGGTCAGGTCTAGCAAACAGAGACAGTTGAATAGAAAGTTATTCTGAGTACTAGATCAAACGTCTCATGCAAGCAATATACTTTCAAGCACCCCTAAATTAAACGTGAACACTCCTTTGGTGAGAGCGGCTATCGTTGATTAAAAAGAAACAGGATGTGGCTAATTGTGTAGGGCTAGTGGAATAACAAAGTCTTGTTAGTTTGTTCTCGTACCCACCCTTTGTTGCTAAAAAATATTTGCAGGAAGATCAGTGGCAATTAACGTCTGAATCTCCATGTATTGTACAGATGACATTTTCAAACAGGCTTTTTGAACAAACACAATTTGTTCCTGAAATATGAATGATGGTTCAGTCTACAGGCATTGTACACTAACTTTCTCTTTGTATATTTAAATGCAAATAATAATTACACAGTAAATGCGCATCTGGTCATGTAGTTACTATGCAGCTATCCATGTAATTATCGGTGGCAGGAAGGAGATAAGAATGTAGATGAAATTGGAGGTAGCCTTCGGGTCATCACTCCAGAGACCTTTTCTCATGAAACTTCAGTAAGTCATCTTGATTGAAACTGACTTGTAACAGGGAGATGCCAAGCCATAACAAATGAGTCAGATTATAAGAGTGTGCTACTCATGTGTTTATACATGTCGCGGCGAGAGCGGCGTTGTCTCGCAGAACTATTACAAAACTTAGAGAATCAGGGTTCAAGTCACTTCCTATGGCAGTGTTGTATGCAGAGCAGTAGTAATTCAGTCACAATCAGTAATTCAGTTCAGAATCTACTTTAGAAATGTTCCATAAAACAGCAGCATATAGACAGCAAGGCTTTCTTTTAAAAACAATTCATACCTCCGGATATTCAAGTGCGGTGATACTGTAAACAAATCCAAAACAAAGTGCATAGTGCAGTATCCAGACACAGACAGTGTGCAAATGTGCTAAAAACTAACACAGTTCGAGGTTATAGTAGATTGCAATATTTAAAAACAACAAAAAATGCAAACGTGCTACAACTTCTACACTCAAGGTCCACGTCCCCTTACGTCCAGCGACCATCTTCCTTTTATTTACCCACTTGACCTCTGACCTCTTCCCAAGTGAATAAACATTTATCAGACATTTAAAAATATATTTACCCATCAGTATTTCATACATTTTATACACAAATTACATTTTAAAAACACACGTTAAAAATCAAAGCAGACAATTAAATAAGTGGGCGTGTTCATTATCTCCAGACGGCTAAACCGTCACAATACAGTTGGAGTTGATACATGTACTGGTTTGTATATATTGCTTAATCAGTGTTTGGATCATTGTGTGTATTGATTGATGCCCATTCTCCACAGCCATTGTCTTCATTTATCAGACACCAGACCAGATTCGGTTTACATGAATGCAGTGCTCATGATACGATTTTGGGTCATTGAGTAATTTTCTCTGCAATTTAGACACTATGGGGTAGATATAAGGATACTCGCAAAGTGATTGATGGGTGCAAAACCTCCATAATGCTGCAGTAATTCGTGTTTAGCAGCCATAAAGTCTGATTTCAGCAGCCGCTACAAATGCGGCGTATGTAAAGAATGGTGTTCACCTGGCGTTCTGCACCCGCTATCAAATTTGCACTTTGCCATCATTTATTATATTGAAATGCATGAAATGAAGAAAACAGCATGTCGTTGGGTGGGATCTGGATACTGAGCGGGCGCAAACATTATAATGTGATGTAAGGATTTTGCCTTGTACTTAGGCAACTGGTGACCCTCCAAAAACTTTACACCTGTTATACAAGGTGCAAACCATTGTAGAAGCGAGTAACTAAGAGCTGTATAAAAGCACAGACCTACAGAGACCTGGCATTGGCTTCAGGATGGCTGCTGTGTTACACTTCCTGATGCGGCAATGCTTTGCTCTAGTTGAGGAATAGACAGGAACACATTTGGAGAAGGGCAAGACAAAGAAGACCTTGCATATTCAATCCCAGGGTCACTTTGTTTGGGATGCCGGAGGAGGCGGTGCTAAAGCGTTATCGTCTCACTCTGCAGGTCATCCTAGACCTAATAGCAGAATTGAGGGATGAGCTAGACTCTAGTGTCAATCTAGGGACCGCTACCCCTGCACATGTGAAAGTGCTGTGTTCTCTGCACTACTTAGCCTCTGGTTCCTTTCAGACCACAGTTGGAATGTCTGGAGGGATAGCCCAATCCACATTTTCCAGAGTGCTAGGCAAATTTCTGGATGTCATGCTGAAAAGGGCAGGCCAATACATATAATTTCCTAAGGATACTAGCATAACTGATATTGGCTGAGGCTTTTCCAAGCAACTCCATTTCATGTTGAGTGACCTCAGCCGTAAGGACTAGGCTGCTACAGTTTGTATAGTTGTGTTCTGTAAATCTTCCTTTATCGGTCTCTTGCGCTCTCCCTGTCGACAGACATGCTCTCAAATAATTTTACAAAAAAGTCACTTTTTTTAAAAACTTGTAACGATACTGCACTGATGCAAATAAAGAAACGGTAATATTGTATTCCTTATTGATAGTCTTAATATAGTAATATAAAGCTGTCTCCAAACACAGAATATTATATTTATTATATAGATTTACCTTTTAAAAATTCAGTTGACAGATCAGTAAATTGGTAGGTTACGTTGAGGGGGACTAAGACGGTGCAGAGAAATCCTAAGGATCAAGAATCCAGTCCCAAACGCGCATTGCAAATGATTGGATTCAACCAAATGTTTTTTTTTAATTATTAATGCAAACCCAGACTTATTGATCACGTGTTTCTGCCCATTCCCAGGCAGGCAACAGTTAGCTGTCCCGGCATTTCTGTGACCGATTCTGTAGCTACCGCATGCAGTGTGTTCACAATTAACCATTGAGATGCCGAGAACCAACAAAGTACATGAAGCTTGAAAACACCCGGTACACAGCTTATCTGGAGCGTAGCATGAATGTCTTGTTTACTGCTGCTCAGAACTATCCTGATATTGGTGACATCAAGACAGACTCCCCTATAACCAGATAGCCACAGACACACTTTGTTCCAGACCAGTGATTAAGTAATTAAAGTATTTCAAATTACAGTTACATTACCTACACTGTAGCTGTACACATGTGGTCCATTAGTTAATACACTTTAACAGGAGGCTGTGTGGTCCAGTGGTTAAAGAAAAGGGCTTGTAACCAGGAGGTCCCCGGTTCAAATCCCACCTCAACCACTGACTCATTGTGTGACCCTGAGCAAGTCACTTAACCTCCTTGTGTTCCGTCTTTCAGGTGAGACGTAATTGTAAGTGACTCTGCAGCTGATGCATAGTTCACACACCCTAGTCTCTGTAAGATGCCTTGGATAAAGGCGTCTGCTAAATAAACTAATAATACAAAATTACATGCTCAGGAACTTAAATACACTCTCAGAATTGTGTGCTATGAAGTAAATATTACTACTTGGTTGCTGCAGTCTAACTTAAAAGTGTACCAGCAATACAATACAGATATGAAGTCTGAATTTATTTAAAAACTAAAACTACAGCAATGAGGGAACACAGGAGCCTGCAACAGTTTCTGGTTTTTAAATTGCATTATTTTATGCTTTCCACTCCATTGACCAAATGCTGATCTGTACTTCTAATTACCACACTCACTCGCATGCATGTACCGACAGACTGTTACATTAAACGTGTTTGTGAAATGTTGTTTCCTTAATTTGATTTCAAAACCCATTCTTGCAGCTTAAAAATATGTTCCCAGCATGCAATTCAACATTTTTGCTTCCTTAAAAACAGATGGTATCTCTTTCTTTGTGTAACTGTCAGTTCTAAAGACCCCAACAGTTTTAAAAACACTGCTTGTGTCTTTAAAACCTGCCCTCTGTCCTTGCTTTGTGCATGCTACTTGCAGCACGTGTTGGGACCAGCACAGTTACTACGCCTTTGTCAAAAAACGGCAAGGAGAGAAAGATAGTGACTTCAAAAAGAGCTAATGGTGTAACCAAGTACATGTTTCTGTGATTTAGGTAAGTAATCTGTGCAGGAGGTTGTGCTATACGAAAATAACACTGACACATGGTGTTCAACCTCCCTCCCTTTAAAATCAGTTCTCTAAAAGCACATCAAGGAAAGTTGCAGCTTGAATTTAGGGTGGACAGAAAATAATCATTTTATGTTCCATTTAAAGGACCATGGTAGCAGGATGTGAACGCTCATTGATACCACTAAGTGTAGCAGAGAGTTTCTAGGCAGCTTCCTCATGGCAGCCATCATCTTCACTGCAAATGCCAGAGCAATGTTCTGTAACACTGCTACAGTGATAAATACCTATGATAATAGACCATAAAGGGAACCTGAACACCCTCAATAGATTGCAAATCTTAGCAATGTCAACACAGTATTATTATCTAAGACTTGTATAACTAATAAACCCTACAATAATAGCATCTGGCTTGACTTGGCTCCATTAAAGCAGCCTGACTTCTGTTGTTTATAGCATTGGGTTTTGCCAACAGATTAAGGCATTGCTGTGTGCTGTTTAATTAGACTGCAGTTAATGAACAGATGCCAAGGGTCTTGAGAAACTGTATGCATGTCATGCAGAAGCTGCATTAGATCTTGGCAACAAAATACTAAGGACCAAACAAATGTAGTAAAGAACATACAATGTGCCATCCTTTTGTCATGATTAAAAAAACAAAAAAATAAAAATAAAACAAATCAATTTACTCACAGTTTGGCCATGTTAACAGTACACTATGCATATACTATACTTTACTGAATAAGGGCTTTTCATTAATTCATTGTTTTCAGTATTTCACGATATTGTTAATGTGTAATTCAAAAAATAACCAAGGAGCACAGTACAGTACAATACTCAAGTATTGTGTCCCAATACTCTCCTAGTACTTGTTGGAAAATGTATCAAACTGAATAGCATCTACTATTAGGCTGTATCATTCAATACATGAACCTAATTGTTATTTTCAAATGGGAAACTGTCGTTTTCTATTTTACTTTGAACATACAGTTAATTTGCAATACATAGATAAGGTAAGAGGCCCAGGTACCTCAAAAGACTAAGTGCACATTATGCAAACTCATGCTACATTTTATTTTTTTTACCTTTGTCTGGTTTCATCGCAATAATTGTACTAACTGAATATGCAATTTGGCAGGCCTTCTGGTTTTAAATGTATCCAGCGATTTGCGGACAAGGATATATGGAAACCAGCAGTCAAGAGAGTGATAAACAAGGAGGAATTTGACCTGATGCATTTGACTACCAACAGCCAGTAAGGGACAATTGAAGGAAAGTACAAATAGGCGTCTAGTGACAGAAGAAACCACCGTTGGAGTGGGTGAACAAAAGAGATGATGAAGATTATAAGGCCCATTGCAAGACAGGAAAGAGTAATATCAAACAATTGTGTGGGTGTAACAGAACAAACAAAATGTTACTTATTTTAATACCTTTACTACTTGGAGGCAGCATGTGGTACTTAAGGTCTATAGTGTTCAGATGGACACTTCAGTGACAAATTGCTATGTCCGGCTATATAATGTTGACAGAAGATCTAATAACTAAAAACATCGTTGTGCATAATACAGTGCCTTGCATAAGTGTTCACCCCCCTTGGACCTTTCCACATTTTGTAGTGTTACAACCTGGAATTAAAATGGATTTAATTAGGATTTTTTGTCACTGATCTACACAAAAGTCCATAATGTAGAAGTGGGGAAAAAATCTACATATTTTTCAAAATTATTTATAAATAAAAAACTGAAAAGTCTTGATTGCATAAGTATTCACCCCCTTTGCTGTGACACCCCTAAATAAGCTCTGGTGCAACCAATTGCCTTCAGAAGTCACATAATTAGTTGAATGGAGTCCACCTGTGTGCAATTAAAGTGTCACATGATCTCAGATTAAATACACTTGTTTCTGGAAGGCCCCAGAGTTTGTTAGAGAGCATATCTAAACAAACAGTATCATGAAGACCAAGGAGCTATCAAAACAAGTCCGGGATAAAGTTCTGGAGAAGCACCAATCAGGGTTGGGTTATAAAAAAATATCCCAAACATTGTAATAATAATAAAAAATACTATATTTTAACAGAAGTCATTTCTATCTCTTCATTACTGTTAATATTTTATGTCCAAAGGAGGCTGTGTTGTCCAGTGGTTAAAGAAAAGGGCTTGTGACCAGGAGGTCCCCGGCAACAGGAGACTTGGGTTCTAATTTGATGCATCGATTCACCAATATCTAATCGAAGCTCGGGAAATTTAAGGACGGGTGATCAATAATCGATGCATCGATTAATTGTTGCACCACTAATATATACAATACATATGTTTTATATGCTGAGATATACAAGGATGCATCTATATAAATACATATACTTACATACTTACTACTAATCCACTCAGAGGGAAAACTGTAAGTACTTAGGACAAGTAGAGTTCATCTGTTAAACCCATAACAGTGAACAGCTCTGGCACCAGACCAGACTGAGTTGTCATGAGGAACTCAGCATTGCAGCCTGCCTGGTGAAGGTAAGTAAAGCTAAATTGTGTGCTAATTCACTGAAAACAAAGTCTGGAAAGAGGTTTGCAATGGAGGAGCATCATTTTTGGTTTATTATGCTTTTTCTATTGTTTAATTATTTAATTGTCTTGCTGTATTTATTAATGTAACCTTTCATTTTCAGGGTGTTTATTTCACTGCTGTTCTCAGACGTGTAACTGGTACTATATAATTTGTTCACATGCTTCTTTTTACAGTTTTATTTTTAGTCAGCAATCTTGAATGGGCTAATTTTGTAAAGTGGTTGTGGGTGTCTTCAGTGTCACATAGGCTTAAGAAAAATATTATACAGTGTGCTGCAGCAATTACAAGATTATTACTTGCATCAATTTAATGCTGATATTGTAGCTCACAAGAGCAGATATGCTTTATGCTTCATGAGGTGCAAATTTTAACATAGTTTTTCATTTTAAAAATCCTGTTAAACTATAATATAAATGAAAATGCTAACTGTGCCTCACATACTGTACACTTATATGCATATGTAACATTGGCCAAGCAATTACACATGCATACTGTACTCTGTGTAGTTATTGTATTGCACATAAAGCTACAACCCACTGAATAACTGTAAAGCAACTTCAGTTTTTATTTCCTTTCACACAAACAAACAGATCTGACTACTTTCATAAATACACAGGTACCACTACCTTTTGACAGAAGTTTATATATATGCCCGTCCTGGCAGTGTACAGGGAGTTTTAAATTAAGTATATTAAATGTGCTGGAAAATTCTGTGATAGATGCTGTACATGGCAGGAATTCCATTTACTGGGGTGTTGCGGACTGGAAGTTTATAACGGGGTGCCATGGCGAGGAAGCACTGTACTACTGTATATTTAATTATTGAGTGTTTTATGGTGTGAATGAACCACATGATGGAACTCCCATAAACTCCACAACTAGGAAAGTTGATATGTGGGATTTTAAAAAAACAAAACAAAAAAAATGAATACACCTTGAAGTGTATTTGTTTCATAAACAATAGCAAGAATGAGAATATTGAATAGCACAACTAGGATTTCTTAACATTTATTTATAAGCTTTATCCTAAAAATATCTTTGGTTGGGTTGGCCTTTGTGCTATGTGATTTGATTATGTCTAATATTTCAGTTATTTGTAGCCCCTGGCAGTCAGCTTGCGTCTCTTTCGTGTAACAGCTGCTTGTGCAATAACCAACCAGCATGCACCTGTACCGGGATAGAAAAAGAAAATTAAACCACTTTAAAAGGCATTTCAAAGGGAAAATGTGAATTTGAGACGACACAACATTTTAATTCACAACTGATGCCAAAGGGTTGGTCATGTGTTTATGTAGGACCTGCTGTATAAAGTTTGTTCAGCAGTGTTCAGCAAATAGTACACACACTTGGCAAAAATGGTAAAGTCAGATATTACATGGAGGAATATATAAAAAAAACCAAAAAAACATTACCTCAGCTTTTCCTGGAACAGCCAATAAAGACACCATCTGTCCAACCCTGGTTGGTGTTTTTATTTTATTCATTTTAATCACTAGCATAGGAATATGTAGCTCAGTACTCCCAGTTTCCAAATGAATGCTATTCTGAACTCGGTAGGGAGGGATACATTTTTTGAGGGAGTCTGCCAAGACTAAGACCAGTCTCAGTTGTACAAATTGTATTACTAATACTGCTAAGGGCCTCAAGAGGTTACATTTCTTCAGACCATCAGGCTGTTTTTCATTTACCCATCAAGAAAGATATTTCTTTTAAAAAAGAAGCAGTGCAGTATTAAGACATTCAAGTCACTGATAAAGTGTGGATGATCATGAACCGTGTGCTGATAGCTACTTTTCATACCTTTTTGTATACCTTTAAAGTCGTCCAGGAGAATGGGTGGGCCTCTTGGAATCGTGGGGCAATAATGTGAAGCACCCTGGGGCTGTGGGGAGTTGTGGTATGCATGCTACATAATTAACACATGTGTTCCTGAATAAGAAAGGGTTATGTTCTGGGTACCAAGTTAGGTTAAAGCAGGTAGGAGGGCAGTACAGTAATCAATAACTATTTATTTCTAATCCCTCATGTTTGTTTTTTTATTAGTAAGCTGCAAGCTTCTTACTTTTTTACAAACCAAGGTGGCTGTGTGGTCTAGAGGTTAAAGAAAAGGGCTTGTAACCAGGAGGTCCCCAGTTTAAATCCCACCTCAGCCACTGACTCACTGCGTGACCCTGAGCAAGTCACTTAACCTCCTTGTGCTCTGTCTTTTGGGTGAGACGTAATTGTAAGTGACTCTGCAGCTGATGCATAGTTCACACACCCTAGTCTCTGTAAGTCGCCTTGGATAAAGGCATCTGCTAAATAATAATAATACAATGCTTTACCACAAAAAATGAATACATTTACTAGCTTGATAAATAATATTTTTTGTTTATCTATCAAATCAAAGGGGAATTAACAGCCCTTGCAGATGTATTAAATAAAATATACATAAAGATCAATACCAATACCCTAAAAATCAATACTGAAAAATGAATGAAATAAAGACAACCCTGCAGTGAAAGCTTTGGCATACTGTACTATGTTTTGCCCATGTGTGGAACTGTAAGTGAACTGTCTTTTATATGAGGTAAAGGTTTAATTCAGCATGCAGGGTACAGAATTCTTGCATCTTTAAAGCCATTCACCATTAAGCCAATCTGTATAAGTTCTCATCTCATTCTAATATTAAACTGGTTCCACTTGATAATGACAGCCTTCTGTTCTGTATACATGGTCTTCTCTCTGCAGTCTAAGGTTTAATGCTTGCACATTTCGCATTGGAAGCACAGCTGGAAAAAAACATTTTTGCTGCCTTCAATGAAAGGAATTGATCTCTTTCAGGTTGCAGCCAGGGCATATGGCAAGGCATATATATATGTGTGACTCCTGTTGAACGTGCGTCTGAACTGGGATTCAAATTTCAGATTTGCCTGTTGACCACCCTCCAAGATCCACTGATGCTTAATATTGTTACCTACATTACACAGGACCCAGAAGTAACTTTATTATAATTATTAGTAAATATTTACATCTGTATAAACTACAGGAGTTTACAGTTTTATAGATTACAGTTGTCACACTATCCCTGGAAGATAATAAGACTTTGCCACTTGTAAATAACAAACACAAACATCTTTTCACCTTCAGAAAAGTTGCGCAAACAAACCAGAAAAACAGCAGATCACAGTGATGTCCAAATTATTATTTTGATTTATGAGCAGGGAGAAAAAGAAGAAAAGAATTAAACAAAATGGTGCAACAAATGTTAAAACTTTGAGATACATACAGATCCTGTAGGAATGTGAGAAATGAGAAAATCATCAAATTGCTTATGTCTAATTGTAATAAATAAGTAAACCCTACTCTACATGATTTCCATTACATTGCAATTCCAACTCAGGATTTTGATGACAGTGATTAATCACGCAAGCTAGCACCCCCAAAAACCCTTGAAGGAACCACAGCCTCATTATGTACAATTATGTGTACATTAATCCTTACTATACAGTATATAAAAGTGAAGTTCATTTTTAGTGAGCTTGCATTATAAGTCAACACAATTTACTTTTGTATGCTCTGTGTTTCCAAACAGTTCCTCACTTCTCCAGTGTGGTTGAAAACCACAGAAGTAGATCTAATGATAGGACACAGGAAACAACAGGAGTTAAAGGAACTAAAACTGACCATTTGCAAAAAAAACAAAATAAAACTGATGGAATCACATGCTCCTGTGTGACATTTGATTTACATCACAGATAGGAAAGAGGGTCAGCCAGTCAAGAGAGTGTGCTTTAGAGTGAATGGGAATCACAATGCAGTCACATGAAATGTGCATTCCTAAAGGAAAATAAGGAACCCTTTAAGCTGTTATGTTATACAATTACTTTATATATTGTGTTAATGCATGAGAAAATTAGTTTTTGTATTTTTTAATAGACCATGCTCTTCTTTAAAGAGTGTGTAGTTTCAAATTAATTTTGTTCTTTTTTTTTTGTTCCTGCAATTATTCAAACAGCTAAGTTCAAGAGCTGCTTTTCTATGCTAGGTAGCTGCCATAAACAAATAAAGCTCGGCCAGAGCAGTCAAAAGATCTTTATAGAATAGCCAGCGCCATCTAGTGCACAGTTGTGTATTGCTTACAATATAATATTAAAATAAACTTGATCCTTTGTTCACTAGATGGCACTGGCTCTTACTTTCATAACAGCACTGGATGATCTCGCTTTGGTTATAAATGTCTGTGACAGGAAGAGCAGCTCCTGTACTCTGCTCAAAACACCTTAACACAAAAAATATTGAAAAGTTCTAAAATATGTGCAGTATGTCTACAAATCAGCATTTAGCCAGAGAAAAAGAGGTGGCCTTGAATCTGTATGACAATATGAGGGTGAAGTTCATGCAAAATGTGTTTTAAGATTATGTGAGTATTCTCTTTTCAAAGTTAACCCTGTGTAACATCAGAGTGGGTCAAATATAATTCTGTGTGTGAAAGTAACAGTATTGAAATATACAGAAAGGAAATCTTAAACCATTCTCTATGTCTTCTTGGTTCATGGAGAACAGTAAAGAGAACATTACTCAAACAGCGCTCCCGACACGAATTCCAAGGTTCTGATACACAAACCAGTCTTTGAACTGACAATCTGGAGATCCAGCCTGCGAGCAGCTGGAACAGAGATACCGTTTTCGGACACTCTAATACGAGATAACTACTCTAGTGTTTGCCTTGGTGTGGGAGTCCGCCATGTAAGACTTCTAAAATCCTAAAAGTATTTGTAATCAAATCTCTAACTTAGCCCTGATTGATCACCAGAGAAAAGAGTTGGATGAACATTTGAAGTCAACATAAATTTAAATATATTCAATTTATTGAGCTAGCAGTGCCGGAGTTTTGCGGTGAAATATCCCAGACATAACCGGACGAAGAGTGCACATATTGGTGGAGGAATTGCTGTTTCAGTGGAATACCTAAATAGTTAATGACTCTAGTTCTTTGCAAAGACATTTCTTTCGTACCCTGAAGTGGAGACGAAATGCGAGGAAGACAGACCCCGGAACCTGGACCTGTCCTTGCCAGCAGGGCAGCCTTCAAGACACGGAACAGCTGGAAGAGGCAGCGAACGTCCGTTAAGTATTCAATGAGAAATGTTTTAATCATTATGAACTCGAGAATAAGCAGACCTTAAAGTAAAATTAGTGTTTTGTTTTAAGTGGAATGTAAAAAAAGTAGTATTGCTTTCAATTCATGCTTTAAGTTAATGAACACAATAATATTTGTTTGTATGTGATTTATACAAATTGATGTGGGTTTTACAAGGCAATTGTCATTCTGCATTAGAAGCTGGAATCCAAATTTAGCTGTCTTGTTAATAGATAATTATTGACAGGTTGTCTGGACACAAAGAGCATCTTTATCTCGCAAGAGTGAGAATTGCCTTCTGAACCAAAACTATATATAGGAGACTGATTTAACAATGTTTTGATTATCAAATATTAAATAAAGTAAATATTTGTGTTACTAACGATACCCCTGTTCAGACTAACGTTCGTCTTAAATAGCTGTCAGGAATGCAATTGTAACCTTAAGGGAATCTCCCATAGATTGCGTTGGATCGCTTCTCAACCAGCAGGAGTGGGGTGTCGTTGTTTATGTTTCCTTTTCTGTACTGTTTAGTTTAGTTAATTCTTCCTTTCTGAATTATTTTAGTTTAGTTGTTGCACCTTTAATTTTCCTTTATTTAGTTTTATTTCTAATAAAACTGTTCCTTTATATTCACTAGAAACGTTGTCTAGTCTGATTATTTTGATAGAGGTCGGGTTCTACATGATTTGAATTCAAAACAAGGTATTTTATTATTACAGTTTAAACTAGTCCAAATACAAATATACCTTGCACACTACACCTGTTTTAAACACCCAACTTTGTAGTCTTTTATGTTAGCATGCCTGGCTTAAAGTGGTCACTCTGTATGTTCATTTTTAACAGAGGATCATGTTGTAGCAAGAATGTATTTTCATTGATTAAAAATGATATCTGGTACTATGCCATATACTGCTTAAGCGATAGTGCCTATTGATGAAGACTCTATCCTGTGGTAGTTGACCGCTACTAGAGTTATGCGTCCCGAGCTGAAGGCGAGGGCGCTAAGGAAAGTCAAGGTCAGCTACCACACGATAGAGCCTTCAGCAAGAGGGCAGCATCACTATTAGAAAACAAATGTTCTCATTATGTTCTTTTTAAAAAAGCACTTTAAAACCTACTTTTACCTTGAACTTCTAATGATTCGTCAGGTACCCTTCCACTGAGAAATAGTCCCAAAAAATTTCGTAAAGGATTTGTAACAGGGGGAAGTGTTGCGTGTGTGGGTCGTGGTGCAGACGCTTTTTGAGCTCCGCGCAGCCAATCAGGACCTCCCGATCAGCTCAGCACTGGGCGAGCCTACCTGCTCAATTATTTCCTTAGCAACATATCTCCTGTGGCGCATCCCATCTGCTTCCATAAAGGCACACATGCACTCCAGAACCAGCGACAGAGTCTCCCTGTCATAGGATCGCATACAGAATTAGAGAAAAAAATAATAATAATAATGAAACAAATACTTTACTTGCAGGAACTTCTGATAGTTTATGTGGACAGTGCAAGATAGCTGAATGGAACAATATTATTGAATTGTTCTTGTCTAGATTTGTTGGTTCTTGAAAGATAATCTCTGACCTCCAGTCGAGCAGACAGGCTGTGATTGGCTGACTCCGCAGTTGCAGGTACAGGACTGGTTGCACAGTATTGATTGGCTGGTTTTGGTAGATAATAAAATAAATTTGGACCAATTGTGTCTTTGTTTAGTATTTGCTGTCCAATAGAAGTAAACTAAGCTTTCAGTACATTAAGTCAAAATGAAAAAGCCAGTACTTGCTTTTAAATTTGTTTCAAATGTAGGTTCAAAAAGGCCTTAGAAGTGTATTTATATGTAACCCAGCTCTAGTCTTTTCTTTGGAAATATTAGTTATCCCATATTAAGAGCTTGTATTAGTTTGGTTAAGCTTAGAGAATGTAAACCACTGTTCCTGTATGGTTGTTGTGTGCCCTTTTCTTGTAACTTTACTTTGTGTCAACATGGCTAAATAGAGACACATTCAAATTAAATGATTTGCTTATACTGGTGCTCTTTGACTCAGCTGTGTAATGTCATGGGAGCACAGGGAGGTGAAGTTATGTGACTTCAAGTAAACAGTGGCTGGACTGGAATTTGAAACCAGAATCTTCTGGTCCCCAGTCTTCATACTAATAATAAACTCGGTCCTCCACCATGTTTTAATTGTTTTGTTTTTATGAGGATTTTTGGCCACACTATATTTAGGTGCGATGATGGCTGTACACCAACTTCACATTTAAAGTGGCAACTGAGGAAGGTTTTCAGTGGAATTGCAGAAGCATAAGAAAGAGCATAACACAGATGTGCTAGGTACATGTGGGCGTGTATCTGAGAGATTAGGAAAGGAGGGAGCAGAGGACCTTTGTAATGGATTTACAATGTCACATATGACATTGAAGTGAAGGCACAAGATATTGTTGAAGGCTGTACTTTTGTAACTTATCATTTTTATATGACAACTTATGATAACAGAAGCAGTGACAATGGCACCTAATGTAGCAGAGCACATGTACAGTTTTACACTGAATATATTTTTTTGGTTTGCAGTCCACCTTTGCAGAAAGTCAGCCTCTTTGAGCAGTTTGTACAGTTTGTTTATTATATAAGGTAAGCTCCCTCCCCCAATTGGTACAACCAGTCTATCACTCTGTTCTCTATACTTGCAGCAGCATGTAGGAATAACTTAAAGATTAAAGTTCTGTTACAGATCAAGCAGCAAAACGGAAATGGTGATTTTACTATCTATATATCCCTCCTGTCAAGCTGCTATTTTCAACATGGGCCTGTAAGGTAACAACTTTTTAAAATAGCAGCATATACAAGCTAGTTTTAAAATATATGGGGCACTATATCTTGGATTTTAAAAAGCTAGCAAATATACCTTCGATAAAGTAAGATACAAGCCAATCCACCCAAATGAGGAGGCTTAATTTAGACATTAAGTGATTTTAAAAATGTGTTATCCCCGGCTTGTGGGTCTGTGTTTATTCTCGTAACACAGCCCCTGATAATGTCCCAGAGATAAATTGTTCCCAGAAATAGAAGCGGTTCAGTCTGCGTATGTGTGCGTTTAATGAACGTTGGGAGTGGGGAGTCTGGAGTGGAGAAACCTGTGTTGTGTCACTCTCACACTGACAGTTCCACAGGACCACGGAGTGGGGGTGGGGGGTCAGGAAAGGGTCATTGGAGTAAGAGAGGGGGGAAACGAAACCACTCTGTTATTTATAATAAATAAATGTGAGCTCTGGTCAGATTCACTGAAAACTGTCTAGAGTCCGCATTACTGTTTTCTCATGCTGAGGTATCTTAAAATAGACTATAGTATGTGTTTTTCTCAGTTCACAGCACAATGTGCCCACTCTATATTTGTATGCTTTTAATATTGCTAAAATAACCATACTCGCTTTCAAATGCACTCAACCAGCTTTCCCCTTTATGCTGTAAACCTTTTTTCTTGATAAATTTGCTGGTCCATCTTTAAATTTAACATGCATTTGCTGCTGGTTGGTCAAAGAACGGCAGGGGTGTTGAGCCTGATGTTATGGATACATTTCAACAATAACAATATTGCCTTCCTTCAACCCTGTGGCATGTTTCCCTGTTCACGAAGACACCAGTGTGTGAAACTGAATCTAATATTACACCATTATCTAACTTGGACTCCAACCAGTTCCATCTGCAGTCTACAATCCAGTCTGCAACAGGAAGATAAAAGATTGCATGTATGTATAATTGTCGTTTATAAAATGATTCACCTACATCCAACATTCCTCAGGTAGTTTATTTCATTCACAGCCCTCCGTTCTGCCTACATGTTGTTTTTTTTCTTGTCTTCTGCAGGCCCCCCAGTCCCTGTAGACATCTGTTAAAAAATATGTTGCATCTCAGGAATACTTTGGTTCTCAAAGTCGGTCCGCAGAAGGGTTCTACAGAAAACGTGTTAAATCAACACATAGCCCTGTATTCAATGTACAAAAAAGTATCTTTACATCATCACTGAAGGGGGGAGGCTATGAGGAAGTGATCAAAATGGTAAATTGTACCATAAGTAAAAGTTTGTTTTTTTTTAAAAATAATTTAGTCGTTGCCAATTATTTTTTATTATTTTCTCCCAATTTGAAATGGCCAATTATTTTTAGGCTCAGCTCATCGCTACCACCCCTGCGCTGACTCGGGAGGGCGAAGACGAACACACGCTGTCCTCCGAAGCGTGTGCCGTCAGCTGCAGATGTAATTTGCTAGAATCTCTTTTTGTTTGAAACCTCATCTCAGACAGAAAGCAGTTAAATAGTTTTCACAAAGTCCTGGAGGCCATTAAGGGATTTATAATTATCACAAAGGAAAAACTGAGGAAAGGGGTGGGATGGGAATTCTTTTTAAATATAGAGTATCAGGGGTGTCCCAAGTGGTTGTAGAAATGAGGTCATTGAAAAGTGCAAACAGCCGCTTGGAAGTTCTGTAGATAAGTAAATAATGAAATGCTCATAAAACAGCACATATATGTGAACAGCCAGGGGGCATTATGTGCATTACCAGCACTTCTGCCTGGAACACAGCACAGTAGAAGTCTGATTAGATTATGTTGTGAGAATAGGATTCTGATGTTACCCAGCAGAGTGCAGTTGAGTAGCTCTGCTTTCACGGTTGAGAAATGCAGGCAGGGATTTGTTGATTCACAAGGCAAGCCAATTGTGTGAACTGGTGGTTGTTATCACACCAATACCAAGCCAGATTTGTGTTCAGAAATTCAAGCAGGTTTTCAGATTTTACATTAAACAGTATTTGTATTGTAACAGTATTTTGTTCACATAGTAAGGGAATTAAATACATTTTTACTTTAAACACTGGTGTGACTGAGTGATTCAGTACAAATTCTCTTTAAGTTTATTAACAGTTACTGAACATGAATTACCCCACATAGATTAGAGTAAACCAGGATAGAAACTCCTGCCATGACCAGCAGCAGTGTTTTCTGGTCAGAACTGTTGGTTTGCTGGTTTCTAGCTGGTCAGGAGACTGCACAATGCAAGCGATGCAAACTATGTATCTTCCTTCTCTAGATAGGCTTTTTTTATTCCTTCATCGTCCTGTGTGCATTGCACTTAGGCAAAAAAAGAAAACGTCTTTAGACAAATAACATTTACAAAAAAAATACTCCAAAGAGGTTAACGTTCTTGTTTACTGTTCAAATAACAACAATGTTTTAATCAGCCTATCAGTGCGTCTACTGACTTTACTGTGACCTACAGTAGGGGGTGGGACAAAGTTAGTGTTGCATTGTTTTGATTTAGGTTGCTAAAATCTAGTAAAATACCAGAAATGCCAAAAATGGACAACAAAGCAAAAAAAGCAAAGTATATTTCGGCTGATGATCGTGTCAAGATATTTCCCAAAGAAACTGTACATGCAGATGGAGGTAATTGTTTTGCACATCTTGTAATGTGTCTTTGGAGAAAATACGATCAATCGCTATTTAGCTTCAGAATCACACATTAAACGAAAGGCTACTACAGAAGCTGCTGAACAGAACATAAAATAAACAGCTTTCAGAAAACAAACTGGAAAGTCAGCGCAGACAAAAAGTATTCCTGTCGGTTGTAGCCAAGTTAAATCAGCACTACAGGTTTGATCTAGCACAACCTAATAGCTTAATACTAATTTTATTTAAGTAGACCCCTAACTATAATATACAGTACAATAAACATACTATATTTAAAACTCATAAGTATATAATTCTCCAAAAAAACAAATTGACATAATAAAACTAACTGCAACATCAGAACAAACTATAAAAGGTAGCATTCATATATTTTTGCTGCTGGCTTCCAGTAACTCACAAAATGTACCGTACTACAGTATAAGAAAAAAGTGTGTTAGACTTACCCACTGACCCCACAGGAGAGGACGGATGTCCTATTGGAAGTTGGCAAGACCATGTACAACTGATTGGCATTAAAATGGAAAGCAAATACGGGACCTGAATCATCTGCAATTAATACATATCTATAGTGATGAACCTCCTGCTGACAAGTGGGGAACATGGACTGGTGTTTATCCTACGTGTAGCCCTGGGTAGAGGAGGCAGGCAGCTGCTGCTTTCTCCTGGGCTTAGAGCCTACTGAACTTGAGCTATGTTTGTTCAAATACAGAGAGGGCCCATTCTTGAAGTAGCTTTACAGCTTATGTGGACCAATATGTTTTTGCTTTATTAAGCTGATAGGTTCATGATCAATTAGAAACCTACTTGAAAAGGGAGATAAAAATGTAATTTCAAGATTTAAAATGACAGTAAAGCCACTGTTTAGCAGTTTCTAATCGCTCTGGTTATCTGGCTTGACAATGGCATACCTTCATTGGAAGCGTGCCATACTCCTAGATGTGAGGCTCAGCCTGCTATGCCTATTGGCTACACAGTACTATGTAGACCAAGCCCACCTTTCACTGTTGTGTAAGTCTTTCTCTCCTGCCTCCCCACTGCCTCCTTTGCAACTGTATCTCCCTTCTGGGGAGCCTTTGTTCACCTCTGACCAATGTCGGAGGTTGAACCTCAGTTGAGGGAGCGACTCCTACTGGACCAGAAGTTAAGATCCTGGGCCATACAACGTAATCACCCCACACTACATTTCATACACAGCAATGTTGTGCCTCGATCGTTGAATATACATTGTCTTCACAGTACTTCTTACAGCATATGCAGAATGTGTGGTGTTAACTATTTTTTTAGAAAAGAAGAAAATCAAAGTTACAAAATTTAAAACAAACAACTTGATAGTTCTTAGAAGACCATTGTGGGAGGGTGTGGGGTTTCACTGAACACATGGGAGACAGAAAGTTTCATTGAGATCGCTTCACCGTCATCCAATTTGTCCATGAAGGGCAAGATCGAAGGAACAGCAAAGAGCTATTTTTATTGGTCGATAGACCCACCTCCTGACCACTCAGAGAGAGGGAGTCGCGACACACCCTCACCCAACCTCTCTGTGTCATTGCCGTGATTGGCAGGCGGATCCCACAGAGCTCCCGACCACCCCCTGCAGGATCATGCATGCGCCTGATAGCCAGCACAGGTCTCCCCTATCACAACAATAAATAAAGTTAATTTTTTGTAGTTTCACTAGTTCAAAACCAACCCCCACAACATTGATTTTGAAATAGAATTACATTTTATTGATGATTATGTTAAATTAAAGCTTGAAAATTTGTCTCAAACCCACTTAGGGTCCACTATCTGACTGACTGAATGAGGCTGCATAGATTGGATCAAGGGGATAAGGGTGGCGATAGGAGGGGCAAAATGGTGTCTGGTTTAAATGATGCAAAAAAAATAATCTAGATAATAGATTAAAAGTTTCAGAGATCAATACAAAATATTGTTAGTTTAAATTGTTTTCTTCATAAAATTTCCCTTGACTTTTCCCTTCAAAATAGGACCCATAGACTTGTTTCCATAGGGAATAAAAGTGGGCCTCAGAGCATCCTGTTAAATTTGTTACCGTATTGTTAGAAACATATTTATTTGGTTCCAGTGCTATACAATTTGGATGGGAATAATTTAAAACCCAAATGCTTTTTGAAAGATATTGGGAGGAACACATCTGTCATCGTTTAGCCAAAGATACTGAAAATGTTTTAGATAGAAAACAGCAGTTTTTTTTTTGTTTTTTTTAAATACGTGTTTTTTTCCTACTCTCCCGATAAAAATGACTGGACAGCGGGGTCTCACAGCTATCACTTTTTCTTATCAGGCTGTGATTGTCACTCTGTACACAGTAACCATTTTTCCATGGCTAGCCCAGTTCCTGAATGGAAAGTATAGAGAGGAAAGAAATGGGAACCCAACCCACTTAGATTTCTTAGAAAATTCTGCAAAGAGGTTAGAAATGTTGAAGATTCTGGTAAATAAATATAAATATAAATATATATATTGGTGCTGTTAATTTTAGTTCTTATATAGGGGCAATGGTAGTGAGAGCAAGCTGATCTGAACACCCCCTGCTATTCAGTGCTGGCAGAATTCTGAGGTGTTTTACTGTTGGCAATAAAGTATAAAGGTACTGTACGAGCACAGCAAACACTGTATCTGTTCTTTCACTCTTGTTAACCTTATAGCCACACCTCAGCGTTATGTGACTAACTAGATCTTACAAACCAGAGAGGACTATCACTTCTTGCTTCTGCAGAAATAAGGAAATGGCTTAATGTCAGTACTTGTCAGGGAGTTTAGATTGTTTTTGGTAATTAGAGTTCTTGGAAAGGGAAAATTAGTTGCATACACTATTTAAAAAAAAAAAAAATCTATCAATTACTTTATTTGTGCTCACTTAAACAGTTCCACCAGCTCAAGTCAACAAACATTAGCTAAAACATTTGTCTACTTGACTTTAAATGTTACCTCTGGAATTCAACAAAAGCTTAAAAGGGGTGGGGGGCTCTTATTTGCCTCATACAACCACCATGTTTCTATCAATGACCATCAGCTTTATATCCAGCCTTCAGCACGTCTTTGCATTGGCAGTCTGGTTTCTTCCATCCAAATATGCTTTAAGACTGACAGTTTGACAGGAAGTAAGTCAGGAATCGAACTAGATGTATTTCTGTTGTTGCTCACATTTCCAACTCTGTTACTCTTTTTAGGACCAATCAATAAGTACAGCCAAAGCCACAGAAGATAAACCTGTCAAGAAATCAGTGGCTGAGCTGGCAGGAAAGTTCAAAGGTCAAGCCATACCCTCACCTGCAGGAAAGGACGTGGTGAGTCTTAATCATTTTTTTTTTTCTGGTCCTGTCAGCTCACACTGTGTGAGAGTGTGTAAATACCATTTATTTAAAAACCTTTAAGCAAACAAGTGCATTATGTGTTTGTCCACAATACTAACACAAGAGTATCATAGGAGAAAATACACAGACTGGCTTAAAAGTCAGTTGTCCAAATTGTAATTACACTTATAGTGGTCGTCTACATAACTAGAACCATGCTGCTTGTCATTTGATTCCTTTACTGCCTAATACCTGCTTCAACAGCGGAACAACCCTGAAAGGCAGCAAACAGTAAACATTTCTAGGGCTGTATTTTTTTTAATGTAA
This sequence comes from Acipenser oxyrinchus oxyrinchus, assembly GCA_030684275.1. NCBI lineage: Eukaryota > Metazoa > Chordata > Actinopteri > Acipenseriformes > Acipenseridae > Acipenser > Acipenser oxyrinchus. Next base: position 43,423,295 of record CM060255.1, on the reverse strand, counting down.
ATCATGGCTTATTTCATGGCATTTCAGTCTAAAAATAGTTATTTCAAGAAATGTCACGATTAAACATAATATTTATTAAAGCAGAAATAAATAGCGTTGTCACATTCATAATTCATCATTTTCTTAGAGTTATTGTACAACAAATGTTCCTAATTATTGGAATGCTTACCTGTAAAACAGTAAAAGTATTTTAAACATTTGGTTTTCATCATCAGTGAATTATCAATCAAAATAAAAACGTAAATAAATGTAAAACTAACCTCAGACACGTGAAATACGCCCTTCTTGCACTCAAGCAATAGCTCTGCTCTTTGATGCAGCTGGTGTCTTTCTCACTGAAGACATTTTAAAGAAATCGTGCAGCTCATTGCGGTGTGTTAAATCATTTACCAGAAGCAAAATAAACCCACTGTCAGGTTCCTAAATGCAGTGTAACAGGTAGTGCTTGGGTATAAGGCAAACGTTTGCTGTATTTATTATTAAGTGATAGAAAAATATGTACAGTACTGTGCAAAAGTTTTAGGCAGGTGTGAAAAAATGCTATAAAGTAAGAATGCTTTCAAAAATAGACATGTTAATAGATTATATTCATCAATTAACTAAATGCAAAGTGAGTGAATAGATCTAAATCTAAATCAAATCCATATTTGGTGTGACCACCCTTTGCCTTCAAAACAGCATCAAGCATCAATTCTTCTAGGTATACTTGCACACAGTTTTTGAAGGAACTCGGCAGGTAGGTTGGCCCAAACATCTTGGAGAACTAACCACAGTTCTTCTGTGGATTTAGGCAGCCTCAGTTGCTTCTCTCTCTTCATGTAATCCCAGACAGACTCGATGATGTTGAGATCAGGGCTCTGTGGGGGCCATACCATCACTTCCAGGACTCCTTGTTCTTCTTTACGCTGAAGATAGTTCTTAATGACTTTCGCTGTATGTTTGGGGTCGTTGTCATGCTGCAGAATAAATTTGGGGCTAATCAGATGCCTCCCTGATGGTATTGCATGATGGATAAGTATCTGCCTGTACTTCTCAGCATTGAGGAGACCATTAATTGTGACCAAATCCCCAACTCCATTTGCAGAAATGCAGCCCCAAACTTGCAAGGAACCTCCACCATACTTCACTGTTGCCTGCAGACACTCATTTGTGTACCGCTCTCAGCCCTTCGGCGAACAAACTGCCTTCTGCTACAGCCAAATATTTCAAATTTTGACTCATCAGTCCAGAGCACCTGCTGCCATTTTTCTGCACCCCAGTTCCTGTGTTTTCGTGCATAGTTGAGTCGCTTGGCCTTGTTTCCACGACAGAGGTATGGCTTTTTGGCCGCAAGTCTTCCATGAAGGCCACTTCTGATCAGACTTCTCCGGACAGTAGATGCGTGTACCAGGGTCCCACTGTTTACTGCCAGTTCTGAGCTGATGGCACTGCTGGACATCTTCCGATTGCGAAGGGAAGTAAGCATGATGTGTCTTTCATCTGCTGCAGTAAGTTTCCTTGGCCGACCACTGCGTCTACGGTCCTCAACGTTGCCCGTTTCTTTGTGCTTCTTCAAAAGAGCTTGGACAGCACATCTGGAAACCCCTGTCTGCCTTGAAATTTCTGCCTGGGAGAGACCTTGCTGATGCAGTATAACTACCTTGTGTCTTGTTGCTGTGCTCAGTCTTGCCATGGTGTATGACTTTTGACAGTAAACTGTCTTCAGCAACCTCACCTTGTTAGCTGAGTTTGGCTGTTCCTCACCCAGTTTTATTCCTCCTACTGAGCTGTTTCTGTTTCAGTTAATGATTGTGTTTCAACCTACATATTGAATTGATGATCATTAGCACCTGTTTGGTATAATTGTTTAATCATACACCTGACTATATGCCTACAAAATCCTTGACTTTGTGCAAGTGTACCTAGAAGAATTGATGCTGTTTTGAAGGCAAAGGGTGGTCACACCAAATATGGATTTGATTTAGATTTTTCTTCTGTTCACTCACTTTGCATTTAGTTAATTGATAAATATAATCTATTAACATGTCTATTTTTGAAAGCATTCTTACTTTACAGCATTTTTTCACACCTGCCTAAAACTTTTGCACAGTACTGTATATTTACACTATAGTTTTTATGGGGAACTACATATTACATGGCAATAGGTAGATTTTACGGAAATTGTAAAATTCGTGATGACCATGAAAAAAATATAGCCTTACCCATTTATGTGGTTCAGGACTTTATTAATAATATTGTATTTTTTAAAACCTGGTTTCATGTATAAGACAATCTTAGCTGACAGGGTAAATACACCACTTAAAAAAACAGGGTTTATTAGCAGAGAGTACACTGTTAAATGAGCCTAAATTGAAGACAAATCTGGTCTATAATCTCCTGAGGGTTTTAGTCGCGTTATAATGTATGTCAATAAATGATGTGGAATGTGCATTTTATCTCAGCTTTGTTTTTACTTTCAATGCAAGTACTTTTGTATTTGCTAAGTGTGTCATAAATTACTCCCCCTCCCCCTCCCCCTTTGTTTTCTAATGGTGCATAAGGATACTACTCCCAGCTTCTCATGATGAGGTCTCAGGAAGGTTATCAGGGATAATGGACCATTTTTCAGCCAGCCGGTTTTTGACTAATAAAACTGAATGTATATTCAAATATCTTATGCGAATAAAACAGTTGGGGGAAAAAATAAAATCACATGACACATTATTTTAAGAGGCTGTTATTTTTAGACGAGAGGCATGGTTTCCTTCCCAAGCCTGCAGCTGTTTTGTATACTTGGTCTGGAAACAATAATACATTTAAACATTTCTATTAAGGTAAACCACAGCAACATGCCTAAACTACAGACTACAGGTCATTTTTAAAGAGAAGAAATATTGGTTCCATATATTGTAAATACTACCCCCTTAGCAACTGTATATCCCTTTACAGAAGGTCAGTGGTCCTCTATCACCCAGCCTTTGTTGACCAATGTCAGAGTTCACATTTAAATTGAGGGTGGCATCTATCAACTAGAAGGCAAAACCCTGCACTAAACTGTCTTTTCATTCTGTACTACCTTAATACAGTATGTTTATCAAAGCTGGGCATCCGCTTTTAAATGCACAGTTCAAAAATGTTAAATAAAAATTGGCAATATAGAATGGGTTGAAAATCTGGTTGAGACTTTTGTTCCACAGTGTGCATCAATACCCATGACAATGCTGTTTTACAGCTGTAGGTAACGGTATCACAGAGAGGTCACGTGTCTAGCACAGTCAGTTTGTACCTGAAATCAAATCTAAACTTAATATCTCCTTGTGACAAAGATGGCGTGTGTGGTGACGTCAGACCAGGAAATGAATGCACCACAAAAATAGCAGTGTTTATTTACAAAATAAAAGGTTTAAACAAAACACTGATAGAAAACAAAGGGCATGTGGGCCAAAATAAACAGGCAAAAAAACACTAATACAAACGAGTATCATGCTGGTATAAAGCCAGCACGAGTAGCTTTTACGTTTTCCTTTCTTTACCTCCTCTCCACTCCCGTTCTCCACTCACTGAACTCTCCACCCCGTTGCAGCAGGTCTTTATAGTGGTGACCGAGGGATTAACTAGCTATCAATTATCTTATTATCCCTCGGGCACATTTTGCACGGGGTTTATTAATTCTGCATGACTGTCAGCTAGTTAAATAATCAGTAGCTGAAAGTCAGGCATTCTCATGAGGTATTTTAAAAACAAAACAAATAATGGTGGACGGCACCTCGCTTGGCCTGCCAAACAATAAGGCTGTCATATATACACAATGCATAAATCATAATAATAATAATAATAATAATAATAAATAAATACAAAATATGCACAGGGGCGGGGAGTACTCCGTCACACTACTATACATTCCTTAACTTTAACTGCTCACTGCACGGATATGTGACTGGCATCCATGAGCTACATTGAACTTTGACATCATTAGTTGACTCGAATTCCAAACAAAAATAGCACACTTAAAACACAGGTGACTGACTTTGCTAACTCGTTATTCATGTGACCATGAATGTGTATAAGGGAATTGTACACTACCTGCATTTAAATTTATAAAGCAGGTGGTGCATCTTAAAAAGATATTTTTGTTAATTATGGTCCAATTAATATGGGGAGGGTGGGCTCTATTTTCCAATCTTGTGGCGACAGGCAGGTTTGATATGTGATAAAAACATACATTTCCTCAAGTTTAGCAACCCTCTCTCAAGTCTGGCCTGGGGTCAGACCCGGTTTGGAGAACTGAAAATATTAAAAGACTCGCCTCTGTGTATCAATGTCATTTCCTACTGGAATTATGAGATGAAGAAGCAAGTTGTTCCTTTTCAATTTGAAGACAACCATCAACAATACCTTTGGGATATGCCTGCCACAGGTCAGGTATTCACTGAGCGTTTTATATCAGAGCTGCCGATAGGCCCCTCCGGGGAGTGACATCCTTGGTCCCGCCTTCAGGGAACGGAGCTCACTTCCTCTTTTGCTTCTCACCGCGGTAAGGTACTAACCTGTCCAGTTACTGTGATTGAGTCTGTATGAAAGAGCTCTCACTCGAGTTTACTGGAGTTCCCCTGCTTTATTTTAAGAAAATATTGCTGGAAGTTGGCTTGCCACTTCCCTGGAATCAGTAACTCAGCTTCTGTGAACTGAGCTATAATCGTTGCAAAACTGCGCTTCGTTAAATCTTTCTTTCTTTCCCTAGTCTGCATCGCTTCTTGTCCCCCTCCTTTTTCTTCGGAGGAGGATCAAAGATTAAACTCCCTCTGCCTGGTTCGGGCATTGAGATGTTATGTTGACAGGACGAGAGCTCAGTCTGACCAACTCTTCGTTTGTTATGGTGTAAGGACCCTGGGTCAAGCCCTCTCAAAGCAGCGTCTGTCTCACTGGATTGTGGACTCAGTTTTGACTGCATATGCTAATGCCGGCCTACCCCCACCTGGGCGGGTGGCCGTGCACTCTACCAGAGGAGTGGCTACATCATGGGCCCTCTTTAGAGGAGCCTCACTATCTGACATATGTACTACTGCTAGCTGGGCTACCCGGCATACTTTCACCAGGTTCTACCGACTTAATGTGGTAGATCCCTCTATGCCTTCATTAGGCACAAGGGTCCTTGAGGTTGCACACTCGCACCGCTAACCATGGTTCTGCGGTCTCGAGACGTCCCTCGTCTGCTGTCTCCACTCACGCTCCCTCACAACGGCTTTGGTATACTTTTCCCAAAAGTATTGTTGGTGGTCATCTTCGAATTGAAAGGGGTCGTTAGGTTACGGATGTGATGCTGGTTCCCTGAAAGAGAAGACGACCACCGACCTTAGAGGTCGCATCAGTCGCCTTCGCGAGTTTGTTGCAAAAGAGGAAGTGACCTCCGTGGAGTGACTATTTGTTCCCTCGGAAGGCGGGACCGAGGACGACACTCCCCGGAGGGGCCTAACGGCAGCTCTCATATAAAATGCTCAGTGAATACCTGACCTATGGCAGGCATATCCCAAAAGCATTGTTGGTGGTCGTCTTCTCTTTCAGGGAACCAGGGTAACCTAACATTTTTATACATGACATCAAGGTCTAGGTACATAGACTGGCTGCCTCAAAAATTTGTGGTGGTAGGGTGGGGTATTTGTTCTTCATTGTAAACATTTTTTTTACATTAAATTCACTGTATATGTAAATCTTCTAGCAACAATCTCTAAGGTGTGATGTCACTCTTCATGTCACCACTGTGGCTCTGTATCTTTAATTCTATGATCTAGTCAGACAACGTCAGTACTGTAGAAGGAGTTTATATGGTTTAGTGTGATAGGGATTTGTTTCTTGTTTCTAAAGGAACTGAATGCATAACTGTGTATAATGCCTGTGCTAGAAATACACCTCATTAAGATGATTTGCCAGTTCTTCCTTTGATGTATTGACCTGCCTCAGCAAACTTAATCTATGATGTTTTCCTTTCCTCACAACTAGCAACAGAACAACAGGGTAAATCGAAGGAGACCCCCTTCCTCACTTGCGCTGCATGACACGAAAAAAGAATCTGGACAAAGCGAAGAAGAGGTGAGAGTATGATTTATTTATTTTTTTGCTGTTGACATACAGTAAGTAAACAGTAAAGAGACTTGGCGGCACAGTTGATTGGCACGGGGATATGAAAGCTTTTCAAATCTAGGTCGGTGGTTCAGTTATGGTCAGTAAGTCAGCATGGTTGTTACAGGTCCATATGATCACAAGAATTAAAATCCAGCCAAACCTTAAACAAACTTGATTCCTTTTTTTTTGTTGTTCTTAGCATTAGAAACTTACACTGGTCAAGATATTTTTGTTAATTTCTTGTTTTTTTTAACAGTACATTTGGAAAATGCAGAATAAAGATGAGTAGATACAGAAATGTAAAACCATTGACTATAGGTGGATACTGACCTGAAGTAATAAGGTACCAGGAAGCAGCAGTTTAAAACTCACAAGAATGAAACAAACTTCAACACAATATTGTTAATATAATACAGTCTGTGTCACCTAATCGGGATACTGATAATCAGGATTTCTGCTTAAATGGGATACAACTCTGGGAGATGCTATTTATGTCTTTTAATTGGGATGTTCACTTCATTTAATTAGGATACAGTATTTTCAAATGATGAACGGAGATCGCTTTTCAGAGCAAGACAGGTTCGGGTAGCACAGTGCAGTGAGTACGTGATTACACTGTGACTTGAGTAAATTGCGTAAACCACATTGAACTCTTGAAGAAGGAGGAGTCTCCTGTGGTTTCTCAGGCTGCTGTTGCAAAGAAAGTTGGCATGTAAATAAGATTCAAAATGAAAGGGGCAAATATTGGAACAAAAAATCACAAGTTATTGTCAGAATCTGAGGATGCACCTGTACAGTATCCACATACATTTATCACTCATATACTTTTACATGCACATACTGTGGTAGTGGGCCATGGTGTTCTACTTTTTTATGATATATAATATAATTTTCTCACATAACAATTTTACTTCCTAATTACATTATGCCTCCAGGGATGCTTTCACACTTTTATCCAGTTTTATATATGAAATATGGGTCATACATTTTAAAAACACAGTAGACACCAAATTATCTATAGGGTGTTAAGGCAGACGAAACCAGAGATACCAAAACATAAGCATTTGAAACCGTTTGATTTACACAGGTTACCAGACTTTCTAAGGCAATCCATATTTATTGAATACAAAACCCGGTTGTAGTCATCTGTTTTTCATCATTCATTTTCTCTCCACAGAAAGGAGCCACCAATGCCTCTTCACTTTCTCTCAAAGTGAAGACCAAGAATTCACCTCTCATTGAAAAACTGCAGGTAGGTTTCAAGGCAGTGAATATGTCTGTTTTTTATTTGCAGACTGATAATGATGAGATGCTTTATTTACAAACTGTAGAAAATGTACAGCATGTCTGTTTAATAATGTTTTAGAATCCTGTCATTGTGAGCGATTATTACTGCCTGCTGGGGGTGGGAATATGCAGTCGTCTGCTCTCCATAGTGTCATTTAAAGGTTTTTTTGTGCTACTGAAAGGTGAGGGACCTTGGTCCTGGCTATTGTCAGGCTCTGTGCTGGTAGGCACCATGAGGGCTTCCCCTCACAGCTGTGGCAATGCACATCAATACTGACCCAAATACCCCTGCTATATAACCCTGTGCCTATCAAGATAAACTGAGTTATGTTTTTATCTTGTGGATCAATGTACCCTGAGTTCTAGGCAGAGATGGCCACACTTATTTCACTTGTTGTGTTGTGAGCTGAAACCCTTCCAACAGAGGTTCTACTTTCAGCCCTCTATGAACATAGGTCTAATCTGCTGTCTTTCCTGTTGTGACTAACTTGCAACACGTAGATATGTCTTTTATAGATATCAGATTACATATAGTGTCAGAGATATTATTGCATAACAAATTAATACAATGTGTCCCAAAGTGTTGTGCTATGTATTGCACTGTCTGGCCCGTCATATAAGTGTATTATAAAAATAGTCATAAGTTCAGTGTCTTTTAGAAACAATTTTAATGCAACAGTGCCACCTAGTGGGATATAATATTATGGTTAAACTTCAATAAGTCCTCTAGATGTAATTCAACATCTTATTAAGCTCCTAAATTTAATTGGCTTACTCAGTGTGAGGTGTAAGCCTGCTCACTCAGTGTTTGTTCAGTGAAAAAAGCTGATCTGACAGAAATCTCTGTTGCACTGCTTTACAGTATGGGCCAAAAGGAATGCAAGTTTTCACTTTTCGTTTATTCCCCTCCACAGGTATGGTTTATTTTTTGTTGTGCTTTAATGACATCTAGTTAACTGTGTTTGTATCTGTATTGATCTGTATTCTTATTTATATACTGGGTGGATACAAGTCAGCAGGTCACTTTGCAATACTACTGTGGAAAGGAATGAGCCTTTACAGATGTGGGAGGCTGTAAAGATTCTAGTATTGTGATGTTTTTGTTTTCCTCAAAGACTTCTTTCAGCAGCCCTATGTGTGTGTGTGTGTGTGTGTGTGTGTGTGTGTGTTATTTAAAGTTATTTTTAAACGTCACACAGGCCTGAATATTTCAAATTCGTTAAACCGTGATTATAGTTTGCCTAATCACATTCATAACTTAAAAGCACTCACGGAAATGTGAGTAAAATTAGAAACTACCTGAATATGCAATGTATGCAAATGCATGCTTGCACATGATATGTCATGCAATCCATTAGAGCTACAATATATAAAGTGTGTGAGAGTGTGCAACTATTCAGCAACAATCATGGGAGAGCAGAAGCATCTTAGTGACTTCACAAGTGGCATGATAGTGAATGCTGTGCAACGTGCCTCAAGGCAGGTGCTGCATTGACCAACGAGGCAAACGTCAGAAATGACAATGTTTGCAGGAAGACACCACCTGAAAGCAGGCCTATAGCCACACTATTCAAAAATACCTATTCCTTGTTTCCAGGCCAACCTGGCATTATCTCCCAATGCCTTGCTGCCATCTCCCAAGAGTCCTGGACTGAAGCTCCACCCCTCCCCCTTCCCCTTCGCCAGTCCTTCGTCCACTCCCAGCAGCCCTGGCGTGCGTTCCCACTCCAGTGAAGAAGAGGCATCTGCCAGCTTTGACAAACCAGCAGAGGGCACTGTGTTACACAACATAAACAAGGTAAAACAGACCAAATGGGGTTGTTTGAATACAGCTGAATACATAAGAAGCTCTTTTATAAAGGCTTTGTAAATACTGGTGTGTGTGTGTATGTGGAAGGGGAGTTGTGTTGACATCACATCCTTCAGCTTGCTTTAGCACTAGGAGGGACATTCAGTGAAACTAATCTAACATTTATTTTAAATGATATATTTAAGCATTACATAAAGCAACAATGATAAAGTGTAGCTAAAGACGGTTAAGGACTTATGGACATAGTTGAGGGTGTGACAGTGTGACTATGGTGTGGGAAAAGGCTGCATTAAATGGGGTTATTGTATTTATAAACTACAATTTTTTTCAACTTCATATGCTGTACATTCAAGATCATTAAAAGCCTTATTGAATGCTATCATTGTTTGCTTGGTTTATCATTCCTCTGTATTGCAAGCTTGAAAATAACTGTCTCCACTGTTTACTGCACCAGAGACAGAATTTCTTCCATAACTTTAAACATACCTTATGAAGTAGTATAAATTGTTTTTTAGCATACAGTATATTATTTATTATCTCAAATCTTCCCATTTCTGTGTCATTTTGCACAGGGACGAGCCCGCCTCTCCATCAAGCGCAGGCCACCAAGCCGGAAGCTCAGGAAATCATCATCTGAAGAGCCCACAGGCAAGACTCCATCCCCCAGCCAGGAGCAGCCACGGCAGAATGGAGAGGATGACGTGTTTGAAGCAGTCAAAGTAGAGGATCCCAAAGAAGACAACAAGCCCTCAATGAAAGAGCCTGAAGGAGGTGTAAAGAGCTCTGAAGGGGACAAGCTACAGGATGGCCCCAAGTCCAAAACACTGGGGGAGAGTGTAGAGCACATGGGCAAAGTTTCACAGGAAGAACCTGTCAGGCCACAGGAAACCCCTGAGGCTTGTGAGAGTGTGGAAGAGGAGCACAGGCGCAGCAAGAAAGCCCAGGCAGAGACTAGAGCCTTGGACAATACCCCTGGAGATATACAGGCTGCTGGTCTGAGCAGCAACAATGAAGATACAAACACTGGAGAGACCAGCAAGGAGGAGGAAGAGGTGAAGGCAAATCAGGAGGAGGAGGTGAAGACAAATCAAGAGGAGGAGGTGAAGACAAATCAAGAGGAGGAGGTTAAGAGAAATCAGGAGGAGGAGGTGAAGACAAATCAGGAGGAGGAGGTGAAGACAAATGGTTCAGATGACAAGGTAAGTCGATTAGCATATGTGTTTAATATGCTACTGATTATTACTTTAGGGATAATTTAAAGTACTACACAAAAAGAAAATTGTACCTGAAATAATTTGCTGAAGACCAATATATTTTGAGCATTTGAAAATATCTGAAACCTCTTAGGGACTGATCAGTACAGACTTACCATTACTGTCAGGGTGCAGCAGACAAAATTGTCCCCTTTCTTTTTGTGTTCTCTAGCCAACATTCAAGATGTTAAATGAAATAAAGGGACAATTTCTGAGTGCTGTGTGTAATATAATGTATACTGTCAAATTAATTGATTTACTGACATAATTAGATACACATAAAAGATACAAACATTATTCTACTGGACCTTATGCAGAACAGTATTCATTTCTTAATTCCCTTTACTCGTAACAAATCCATCAAAGTGCTGACAGTGGAGGATAATCATTCATAATTGGGCTAATTAGACATTTAGATTTATTTTATTGAAGAGCAGGTGTTTTCTTTTTTTTTTGTACTTGTATCTTATATTTCTATCATTCTGGGCGGTTCTTTTATTGCAGTTTCTCAGATAATGTTTGATGAGTCTGTGCTTTCACCTGAGTTCAGGAGCTGTTCCTCAGATCTAGTTGCCTGAACTGATTTAAAGTTTCTAGTGATCTGCTACTTTGGATCCAGTTTCATTTTCTATTACAGTAGATGGTGCTGCTGCTTATAAATACACTTCATAATCTTAACAAATGGTACGGTTTACCCACAACAGAAACTATGCAAATAGGCCCAGTCAGTGTTTGGAAGGCTAACTTCCAATTAATATCAACTTCCTTTATGTATAACTTGTGATGGAATCAGCTGAGGTGTAGGTTATTTGAATCATTTGAAACAAACATAAGCACTGTGAACTACAGGAGACATGTGAGCAATAATGCAGTTCATTTTAATGTGTTAAACTATCAATTCACTTCTAGTTTTTTTCTCTAATAAATTCTTGTTTCAATCCATTTTATCAGCAACTAATTAAAAGATAACTGCTCCTTATATAGTCTGCATTTGCTTTGTATTCACATTGTCAATCATGTATGTCAAGTCAAATATTATCTTACTATTTCTTGTACAAGCTTGCTTTTTTCCTCAAATTATAGAAAATTGACAAGATACATTTTATATATATATATATATACACACACACACACATACAGTGCTCCCTCGCTATAAGGCTCTCAGTTATGACGCTCCTACAGCATGTCTCCCAATTCCCTATACTAGTGATTCATGTAATATTTCTACAGTAAATACAGTACCGGTGTTCAAACTGTAAACAACTTCTCAGTCTAACTTCCGTTTCTGTCTCTTTTGATACAGTATCTGAACTGAAGAAAAGCTGCGCTGGCACTTTATAACATAGAAATCTTATTCAGCATTAATTTTATAACTAAATAAATATCAAGCCTATTACGTGGTTATCTTTCCTAATGTATTGACTTTTTTGCTTTCTCCGGGAGACTATATGCTTCAGCTTCACTTCAGCCCCGCTCTGGCAGCCAGACCTGGGGCGAGCCCATTCCCTCTTCCCCTCTCCTGACCCGCTCTCCTTCTCGCACTTGTTTTGCTTGTATGTCGCTTCGAGCTGAACTCCCGACCACCGTTTAGCCAGGCTATTTATAGTTTAAAAGCTGCTAATTAAAATGATCCACGAGTGGGAATGTTATTTTTTGTAAAAAATATAGCATTGATTACATGGGCTTTAAGCATGGTTAATTCACAGAAAGTTATATTTTTACTTCACTATATGTGCATTATAGAGAGGGAGTTATTTTATTTTATATTTTAGTCTAATGTGTGTTATGTGTCCCGCGGCGCCCCCCACCCCTTCCCGTTTATAACGCTCTTCGGTTACAACGCTCATATTGTGTCCCCCGAGACACGCGTTATAGCGAGGGAGTTAATTACATTAACTTATTTTTACAAAATATAATTAGTTATAAAACAAGAGTGGAACATGGCAAGTCCCATCAGTTTACAGTGGGCTATGTTCTGTACTGTTGATACAGTATTTGTATTTTGGTTTTAATGATACTAAAACAGCTCAAAGCTATTTCCTCCTAGTAATGTCATCTCAAGATTGGCAAACACTCTCTGGCAAAAGTCTTTGAAATGTATCAACTTTGGCACCTCTGCTTTGTTCATTTTGCAATACATTGCCTCATTTTTGGCCTGCTTTTCCAAAAAGTGACCATACCCAGTAAATATGTTTTTATGAGACAGGTAAGACATAGAGAAGCTCGATCTGTGGGTATACTATGCTCACAGATTTAAGATAAACTTTAAAACCTCCTTACACTTTATATTGTTGCAGGACAAACGACCTGAGGGTGATGGAAACTGAGGTGACTGAGAAACCAAACCTGTCCAATCACTGGAGGCTGGTTTGCCTATAACAGCCAATCCAAATAAGTCAACGAACTCCCGTCCAAGCTCAGAGTCCAGCCACTTACCATTGCTGGAGTCCTCAGGCTTATTCTGTCATCTTTGTGTATTTACCCTTAGAGTGCTGGAGGCCAGTACACTGCATGCTCTTACAGGCATCTCCTCTTCATCTCATTTTTGGGTTGTGGAAGGTTTCCATGGAAACAGTGATTTACAATAACAATGTCAGTCAAGAGAAATCAACTTGGATTCTGAAAGTGTTTATCCATGGAGAATGCATAAAAGGAAGGATTTAAATAGAGATACAGTGTTAATATGATGCTAGTGACTTCACATGGGTTTCCATATAGGCTGCCAAATTAACAATTAAAGCTGCAAATATAAGGAAGAAACAGCAGGTGTCGCTGTATAGAAATGACACAGCCTGTTGTACTCTTCAGCAGTCTATAGGCTACGAGTGAGAATAGTTTACTATTCCCAAGTTAAAGATATACTGCTACTGTAAATGTATTAAAGCTTCATTTAAGAAATAACAATGTTTTTATGGAATTTATAAAAAATAAAAGCTCATGTTTATATGTGATTTTTGTAATGTTAAATCCCATCCACACACACATCATTTTTATAACACATCAACATGGAGCTACACATACTGCCTATTTGTAGATGACATTTTTTATATGGCTGGTTATTGTTGTTTGGTCAGGTTTGATATACTTATTGAATTAGTTTTAGAAACATCCCTAGTAACATATATTGTTAGGAATTGAAGGTGAGTAATCAATCTACCTACCCCGCTATCAGTATATTGAAACAGGCACTCCTACTATTTTTATTTTTTTTTATATAAATTTAGTCGTTGCCAATTATTTTTATTATTTTCTCCCAATTTGGAATAGCCAATTATTTTTAGGCTCAGCTCACCGCTACCACCCCTTCGCTGACTCGGGAGGGCGAAGACGAACACACGCTGTCCTCCGAAGCGTGTGCCGTCAGCCGACCGCTTTTTTTCAGACTGTGGACTCACCATGCAGCCACACAAGAGCTACAGCGTCGGAGGACAACGCAGTTCTCGGGCAGCTTACAGGCAAGCCCGCAGGCGCCTGGCCAGACTACAGGGGTCGCTGGTGCGCGGTGAGCTGAGAACACCCTGGCCGACCTAACCCTCCCTCCCCGGGCGGCTCGGCCAATTGGCGCCACCCCTGGAAGCTCCCGTCCATGGTCGGCAAAGGAATAGCCTGGACTCGAACTCGCGACGTCCAGACTATAGGGCACATCCTGCACTCTACGCAAGTGCTTTTACTGGATGCGCCACTCGGGAGCCCCCAGCACTCTTACTATTTAACTGCTGGGAACAATCATCTCCTTTCAAAGTTTAAAACATTTCTGTCTTTAGATATGTGTTCCTTTTTACACCACAAGGAGGCAGTGAAGTCACACCCAGTAAATTTCAAAGCCGCAAGTATTTCTGTAATTTTTTACAGAAAATGCTACTTAAACAAAAACCCATAGACAAGCATTTGCTGCAAAGAAATCATTTATTGTGTAGAATAGTATGGCATTCAGATGCCTGCTAATTTACAAGATGAAATGAAATGAAATGAAGGCTTCTTTGAAAAAAGGGTTTACTGACAAATAACCAGCAATGGCAGAAGCACCTTCAATTAACCTGGAGAATAGAAAAACAATATCAATTATTTAATTTTTATAAATTATTTGATTATAAAAATGGCAAAAATCCAGAACTATATACAGTAGGATATTAGTTGCTTGCTTTACACCACTAATATATATATATATATATATACACACACACACACACACACACACACACACACACACACACACACACACACACAGTGGTTTACAGAAGTATTCAGCCCCCTGCAAAGTTTTCACATTTTGTTGAATTACAAATAATGTATGCACAGTTTTTCAAACAAACTTTTTTTTATTCAAAGCTGTAGTGGTTAAACTGAACACTGTCATATGACCTGATCTGGGTAGTGTCTGTGTGGTATAATGCATCTTCCACATCTTAATGATGGACTTCACTGTGCTGAGAGGGATCATCAGCGCCTTTGAAATTTTCTTGTACCCTTCTGCTCTGTGCCTCTCTACCACTTTATCCCTGACTTGTTTTGAAAGCTCCTTGGTCTTCATGGTTGCTTTGTTGTATCACTATGTGAGTTGCAGCTTGAAAGTCTTTATATACCAGAGGGAAATTATCTACAAGTTAAACCACTTTGAGTACACACAGGCTGAAACCATTTCACTAATTTTGTGACCTTTCAAACAAATCATTTGCACCTGAACTGATTTAGGCCTGCAGTAGCAAAGGGGTTGAATACTTATGCAACTGAGATTAATCTGTAAATCTTACTTATTCATATTCTATATGCATTTTCTAACTTTATCAATGTGGAGTAGTTTGTGTAGATTCTACATGTAAAGTCTAATTTGAAAGCGTTGTGGAGTACGCTCTGGTGCCAACAAAATGTGAAAACTCTGCAGGGGGGTGAATACTTCTGCAAACCACTATATATATATATATATATATATATATATATATATATATATATATATATATATATATATATATATATATATATATACTGTATATATATATATGCATGGGCTTATCACTTCTAATGGACCCATTCATTAATACCATTATAAATGAAAAGGTTTATTTACTATGTTTTAAGGTCGTCACTGTCTAAAAGCACTCTCTTGGTGGCCTCCTTTCCAAGCTGACAGAGCAAGCCCAAACGCATTATGTTCACAGAACGAAAGGTTGGAGGCAGACCGAACAATTTTATGTCTGCTATGGGGCAAAATGGATAGCAGACACAGTCAGGACTGCCTATGAGCGAGCCAGTTTGCCCCCTCCAGAAAAGCTCACTGCCCATTCCACCAGGGGCATGTTAACTTCATGGGCTTTACACCAGGGTGCATCTGTCAAAGACATTTGCAATGGAGGGGTGTGGGCTATCCCCCCATACTTTTACTAGGTTCTACAGGCTTAATGTCGTGGATCCTCAAAACACTCGTTTTGGAACTGGAGTGTTTATGGTGGCTTCTCAGGTCGACCCTTACAACACAGGCATAGAGGTGAGTTTTTCCTTCAATTTTTGGAGCCCTAGCTACTTGTTACTGGGGTTTCCGAATGGTAACGCACAAGGCAGCCTCTGCTTAGCCTTGTAGCATTCCGGTCATGCAGCAATCTTGCCCTTGCGACGGCTTGGGTATACTGACCCAATCAGTAATGGTTACATTTCGTAATTGAAAGGGAATGTTAGGTTATTATCATAACCCTGCTTCCCTGAAATAGAAATGTAACCATTAACCTTCAAGGTTGCTGCATCCATGATTGGAGCAAGCTTGAAGGAAAAATTCAGTCTATGAGGTCTGTGAGTGCCGTCATTTTGTGTCCTCAGGGGTGGGCCATGGCTGCGTCACTGGCTCTGCAAGCAGCTTTAATATAATTTATTCAGGTTTCGGGTCTTTAGGAGGTAAATACCCATTCGGTAATGATACATTTCTATTTCAGGGAACGAGGTTTATGATAATCCCATAACTTTTTGGGTATTTATACCCTTACCCTTAGCCCAATAGTGCCATCTAATGGAATATAATTATTGGAAAGGAGTGACATGTAAATACACAGGAAAGAGTTTAATAGAACATTGCTTACCTTAAGTTTAAAAAAAATGTTTGCTTGTAAAGGTGTGTTCAGTATGTATATGTTCATGATAAGGTAATGAGAGGGGTATTTCCTTGGCATTCAGGGATGTTTGCAACATTACTATTCACTAGCAACCCTTAAGAATGCTGTACCTTTTGGAAAGAAGCACCATTTTACATCAGGAACGGCCGAATTGAAGCAGCAGCCTCTTGCTCTACAGGTATCTGCACTAATCCCAGGGTATCCACACTCAACTCTGTCTGGTGGGTTCACATCACACACCTGGGCTAAAAACAAGAAGAACAAAAACTGCAGTTAAGGCATCTAAAAATACAAATAATTTGTAGTTTCATGGTTTAAGAAAAGGAGAAAGAAAACATGAGAATCTAGGTCAATTACAAAGCTTAAACTACTAAAGGTTTATTTTACTTTGTTTTAAGGTCAATTTTATTTAATCAAAACTGACTTTTAAAAGTTAAAGCTTTTGAAGGGCCCTTCAGAACATATTTTTCAAAGCAAATTGAGAGAATACACTCTATGTTATTCAAATTAGAATAAATATGTGTATACTGTAGTATAGAATACCATGTTGATTAAATTAAGCATAAGGTCAGACAATTCAATAGACAAATATGTCATATTAAACAAGCAAAAAGAAAGTCTGCTCTGCCAGCAATTCTTGTTAAATTAATCACTAGACATTTTGAAAAAAGAAAATGTGTTGCATAGTTTTAGTAACACAATAGTAGATGAAAAGGGATTTTCAGTCCATCTATATTTCTATCCGACTGATTTAAAATGAATAATAGATATAAAAAGTATTGTAATGAAAGTACTACAGTACAGTCTCCGGCTAAGAGAAAACCCCTCGGGAAGCAAGCGAAGTGTTCTTTTAACTGAAGTGTTCTTTAAGACGGAGTTGACCACAAGGCATAATATGAATCAATAAATAAACATGTATTACTTGTCATGACGCACGTGCATCAACATATGAAATGAATAGAATAAGTACGGGAAAAGCAATAGGCAAGTGTATGTTAATAAACTATAATAATAAAGTAACAGACAAACTAACGTTAACTACACCCCAGGGAATTATGCACAGAAAAAAATCAAAATTATGTGGTATCTCTACAAGTATGTGAAAATAACAAAATTATTGTTCAGTTATATTGGGTTCTTCTCTCATACTGGATATCAAAGTAAGCATGTAAGTTAAAAAATAAATAAATAAATAAAATTTAAAAAAGTATCATTAAGTAGAAACCAATGGATTTTTATAAAACTAAAGTCTTTCTAAATTCCAAGATTGAAATAAAGTAACACCAGCTCTTTCAGTTTGTCTTCCGAAAGAGAACGCCTCTAGTCGGACAGTTAGACGGTCATCTGTCGATGATCAAAACAAGTCAATGTTTTCAAATACCTGTCTAAGAAAATCTTTTAATCTCTCTTTGTTTATATACTAGCAACTAGCAACCCTTAAGAAAGCTGTACCTTTTGGACGGAAGCACCATTTTACACCACTAATGGCCGAATTGAAGCAGCAGCCTCTTGCTCTACAGGTATCTGCACTAATCCCAGGGTATCCACACTCAACTCTGTCTGGTGGGTTCACATCACAAATCTGGACTAAAAACAAGAACAAAAAGCACAGTTAAATAAACAGGACTGATAACAATATTCAACATATTTTCTACATTTGCACTACAACCCTACAAACTTGTGTAATTAATCGATCACCAAAGGTTCAATACACGTGTGGCTGGAGCCATACATTGAATAAGTGAAGATTAATTAGGCGCCAGTCACAAGGTATAACTAGGGTGTTAATGGTGAATTAATGCTGAAGAAGGTGGCTCAGTTTCGTTGGTGTTGTGTGGTAGTGGGAGTACAGTGCCATGTTTACATGGAAGCGGCGGTTAGGCTTAGAGCCACTGGGAATATTTAAAGTGTAGTATGTACTGTTTTGTTTAAATATTTGTTTTGGCCCCTGTGTAACGGATGTGCAATGGATGTATTGTTTATTTTTGTGAATGTAATAAGATTGAGTTTTATTGTGTGATCTTTGTTATTTTTACTGTTGCACTGTCCTTTTAAACCCCAGGGAGACTATTGGTCTCCATAGTAATTGCAGTGCTGATTCGTAATGGGGCCAGCTGTATAAAAACAGGTGGGGTTAATCAGCCAGAGAGCGACCGGGTTTGAGAGATTTGTGAGCTGAGAGCACGGGTCCGGGAACTACTGTTTGGTAAGGATTGTAACTTTTCAGGTGTAATACTGAGGCGCTGTGAATTGGTTGAAGCGCTAGAAGTTAATGGTAAATTACTACTATTCATATTGAATAGTTTGGTCCGCTCTATATTGGAGTGGTTTCAGTGAAGTATCCCCCGTGTTCTTAGACGTCGGTCGCAATTGTATGGGGTTGATTACAAAAGAGAATGTGCATTGTTTGTATTCTGAGTTGGTAATTACGATCCTGTGAATTTTGATGTAATATTTGAGCGCTGCATACGAACTTCTTTTCTGGGTTATTGGTTGTTTTAGACTTTTAGAGTCGCGTCTTTGTTCTGATGATCCTAACTAATTGTGTATGTGTTTACAATGTATAGTTATAAAAGGCCTGTTAACTTTTGATGGCACACCTGCGCTTTATTCATCTGTGTATGAACTAAAATAGCGGCTTTTGGAGGGTTTAAGCATTAGGTATTTTTTTGGTTGCATGAAGTTTTCTGTTCTATGAAAATCACTGATTATTAGTTTTTTTAAAGTGTGTTATTTAAGGTTTGTTTTATCGTTTGGGATTGTGTTTGTGGAAACCACTATTTGCTTTGAAGGTTATTTAAAAGTGTTATTGTGCTGTGAATTATCTTTTTATTTAGATGTGTTGGTGTGACATTATTTAGTTTAAAGTATCCTAGTGCTTAGGGTCTGATGGGATCGCTCTTGGTTAAAAATCTGCTGCTATAGTTTAAAGGTTGCTGCGATCAAATCTGCTGCTATAGGTAAAAGCTGTGATATTTTGTTTAAATAAAATTCTTGTTGTTTTTATACCTTGTTGTCCTCACTCTACACACTGTGCTGTCTTTGATTTTTAAAGAACCTGTTATTTATTTGGAGTTATATTAGCTTCAAATTGGCGAAGTCATTAATTCAACTTAATTGGTTATTTAAGATAGTCAATTTAATTATAGGGATAACCGAGGGGGTTATCCTTGGGTAATTATTGAACAGTGTTCTGGAGGGGGGCGCTACACTACACCCCAGGGAATTATGCACAGAAAAAATCAAAATTATGCGGTATCTCTAAAAGTGTGTGAAAATAACAAAATTATTGTTTAGTTATATTGGGTTCTTCTCTCATACTGGATATCAAAGTAAGCATGTAAGTTAAAAATAAATAAATAAAATTTAAAAAAGTATCATTAAGTAGAAACCAATGGATTTTTATAAAACTAAAGTCTTTCTAAATTCCAAGATTGAAATAAAGTAACACCAGCTCTTTCAGTTTGTCTTCCGAAAGAGAACACCTCCGGTCGGACAGTTAGACGGTCATCTGTCGATGATCAAAACAAGTCAATGTTTTCAAATACCTGTCTAAGAATCTTTTAATCTCTCTTTTGTTTATATACTAGCAACTAGCAACCCTTAAAGCTGTACCTTTTGGACGGAAGCACCATTTTACACCACTAATGGCCGAATTGAAGAAGCAGCAGCCTCTTGCTCTACAGGTATCTGCACTAATCCCAGGGTATCCACACTCAACTCTGTCTGGTGGGTTCACATCACAAATCTGGACTAAAAACAAGAACAAAAAGCACAGTTAAATAAACAGGACTGATAACAATGTTCAACATATTTTCTACATTTGCACTACAACCCTACAAACTTGTGTAATTAATTGATCACCAAAGGTTCAATACACGTGTGGCTGGAGCCATACATTGAATAAGTGAAGATTAATTAGGCACCAGTCACAAGGTATATCTAGGGTGTTAATGGTGAATTAATGTTGAAGAAGGTGGCTCAGTTTCGTTGGTGTTGTGTGGTAGTGGGAGTACAGTGCCATGTTTACATGGAAGCGGCGGTTAGGCTTAGAGCCACTGGGAATATTTAAAGTATGTACTGTTTTGTTTAAATATTTGTTTTGGCCCCTGCCTATTTGTTTGTTTTGTTCATTTATTATTATTATTATTATTATTATTATTATTATTATTATTATTATTATTATTATTACACGTGAGCAATTGCGGTTAAACCTGCCGCTTCTGTCTCTGGGTCTGCTTCCTGCCAGATACCAGCCTTGCCTGTCTGTTCTTTCCTCACCGGGCCCTTCAGAACAAGGAATGTAAAGTTGGTTGCCTATTGCTTTTTCATTTACAGACATTTCAAGTATAGGAGAGACAAATCAATTTCAGATTTGTCAATTGCTTTTTCATTTACTTTGTTGCTGCCGATTTGCTTTTGGGTCTTACCCTCTAATTTTAACACTGAGACTAAAATGTGTTCCGGGTGTAAAATGCAACATTACCTTGAAGTCAAGAGTAATCTCGATAAATACTGTACAATCTTTAATGGTAAGGGTAGGCATTTAAAAAAGCCTTCCATTTTAACTGCAATGTTACTTTGAACTACTGTACAACTACACGTGTGTTCTACAAGGTTCTTTATTGGCTCAGCGCATTTTTGAGGCACCACACTGAATTACGTTACTTATATTTTAATTCTTAAACTCAGTGAACATGTTAACTTCAATATAAAGCCATACAGGTAAATCAAATAAGGAAATGCATTAATAAGTTATAAAAACAGTTTTAATATAGGCACCTTTTTTAACGGTTGCCTCTGATGGTGGTTCCAGTTGGATTTGTAGCTGGACCGGGGTGTTTACGCTTCAACGTGCATAGCGTCTAATTTTTCTTATTCTACTGTGATTGCTGCAAAGACAATGGGGCTAGCCAGAGATTGGATCATGTTTGTGGGGTTGTCTTGTGTAGTTTCTTAGTCAGTGAAGACATTGTATTCTGGGAGATGTAGTTGTTCGTGGAAGTTTTAGGGGAGGCAGACAAGCTGCGCTGCAAAATTGCTATGCGTATTTGTACACATTAAATTTAAATTGAGTGCGTATTTCTGATTTTGTAATGCAGAAAAAACACCAAGTACGCAGCTTATCTGAACCACTGGGTACACTTTTAAATTCTAAGGAAGTTACAAGCTCACCAGTGCCATCAATCACTAATATAAACAAACTTAACATTTTATTTAAACATTAGAAATACTTCTGTGTAGTAATAATAACAACCAAAAATAGTATTCATATTAGTTTATCTCCAAGCTAGTCTTTGTATTCTGGATGGCTACAGCCAAACTCATTGACCTGATCTTTGGGGTGACTTTGATTGTTTTCGGGATCTTTAAGAAGCTTGTACAGTAGTAACAACGCACTGGATACTGAATTGAACTGCAAGCCACTCATGAATGTGACAGTGCGTCTCGTTCAACCTTGACCTCTGTACACCAGAAGCAGTTTTATTCAACAAGTATGTTTACGTATATATAAAGCCAAATTGCCCGTATTGGTGATTATATATGATAAGTAAATTGATTTGGTTGTCAAACAAACAAAAAATGCCTTATGTTTTTTGCCCCACCCCAAGTGTAAAACTAAAAATTCTCTACCAGCATAGAAAATATGTTTTTCCTCGATTTATTCCGCAGGGTTAGGGTCCCAGTTACCCACCTCAGGATGTGTGTCTACAGCTTTGACCCGTGAGCGAAACAAAATGCTTGACGACCGTTCGTGAGCCGATGCAATAACAACATTTGTTGATTGAGACACGGCATGAATCAGATTGAGGCAGGGATCTAGAAACATTTGTTCTAATAAAAATTTGGCCGATGGTTCAATCCAGAGGAGCTTGGATGGAAACGCCAGTAACAAGCTGCATCCGATCGCATTGTTTACTTGCGTCTGTCACCCAGGTCAGCCCTGCATTATTAAAAGCAGGGTGAAATCGCGTACCCGACCCGCATAACACCGGGTCCTGCCAGGGTAGGTTCTGACCCGGGTAGATGCCAGTGTGAAGGGGCTATAGAGAAAATCATCTTTAATTAGTTTTAGCCAGCTCGAGAAAGTGACTAATCATGTACATACATAAAAGCATTAGTCACCCCAGAAAAGTGACTAATCACACTATACCTAGAGAAAATCATCTTTACAAATCATTAAATTGATTATAAGACCAAAACTGATCATAAAATAAAGAATGAATATGAAAAGTATTGTAACAATGAAGTTATTACCCTGTGCTGGAACACACGCAGCTAAAAGAAGCACCAGAAGTAGCTTCGTAAACCTCATTTCTTCTGTGCTGAATCCAAGCAAGATGATGGACCTGTGTACTGAATTGCTGCTGCAAATCAAAAGAGCACACTTCACTGTTGCTGTGTATTGCACAGACCTGTTTCTGGTATTTATACCCTTACCCTTAGCCCGATAGTGCCATCTAATATGCATCACATGAACTGTATCAAATATGAACTGTGGTCTGGAATATCCTTATTGGAAAGGAGTGACACGTAACTACCTATGGCGAAACATAATTATAAAGAACCTGGCATATGATCTGGCTTTTGTTAAATATTTGTTTATATTAGATTACAGAACATTTTATTTTTCTTAGCACATTCAATATGTGTGCAACCAAGACTGTGTAAATGGTTGCTTAAAGCCCATCTCATTTTATGCAAATTATTCTTTATAGTTGGTCCTTGTTCCTCGTTGTAAAATGCAAATCACAATGTTTATTGACATTAAATTACAGAAGACTTTATCTTTCTAAAACATTCAATATTTGTTCAACCAAATGGGTTGTGTAAATGGTTGTGCAAGGTTTTGATTAAATTATATGTGTCCTATAAACAAAAGAATGAGGGATGTCAGGAGGTGAGTGGCATAGTGATACATTGTGCAAACAAGAGGGTGTAATTGTAAAAACAGTCCAGTTTATTTTTACAAAGGATATCCACTTTACCAGCAATGGTATCGAGGAGTAAATGGTGGGATTGCAGTCCCAAGCAAAAGGTTCCAAAAATAATAATAATACAACAATCGCAGTCCACTGGTGCAGGAACGGTGGGGGGGGGAGTGCAGGTGCTCCAAGTGCACATACTGGTTGTGGTGTTTGTGGCAGTGCAGATGCTCCAGGTTGAAATGCTAGCTCTGTGGCTCGTTGCATGCAACACAGCTGATCACAATAGAGCTGTTCAGCAGTCTTACAGCTACGCCCTTTCACCAAGATGTCCGACTTCTGATTCCATCCTACCATCGAGTCAGCCCATCCCTGTGAAAGCATACCACCAACCTTACTTAGTTACAATTCCACACCCAGCATGAACAGACAGAATGGTTATATTTAGAAGAAGCCTCTTGTTAAGAATTATCTGTGCCTGCTCTATTGTGTTCCTCCCTTCCCCTTTCTCCTTCTTAGTACAGCACTAACCCACTTGTTATTTCACTGTCTTTGAACCTGGATTCAATTTCGAAGACGCTTTGGTCTGCCATCACTTTCAATGTCTGCACCAACCAAAGCCAATCATTTACTTCCACCCTGTATTGAAGATAATGCCTTTAACATCTGGTATCATAATGGGGCTTATTGTCTCAAACAACTCTCTCAAAATGAATTTACTGCAAACTTATTTTTTTTGTTACCTTCAAATCCGTGACTGCATGAAATAAGACCTCAATTTTTCCTCACCTCCCCCTTGAATTCCATATTGATCCTTTGCTTAATTTCAATCCCAGCTGTAGAAGAATCATCAATAAAAATGCATGGGAGCAGGATATAGGCCTTGAGCTCTCACGTGAAGTGTGGGAATCCATTCTTGGTAGAATACACTCCTGATCAATTTGCGCCCAACACGGGCGAATACAATTCAAAATCGGTTACGTCTGTCGAAAGTCAGATTGGCTAAATTCTACCCAAGTGTCGACCCCACCTGTGACAGGTGGACACAAGAACCCGTCTCACTCACTTACTCACTCAAACATGGATCACCACCAAGAACACTGCTACCCCAGCTGCTCTATGCCCTCTCTCACTCTCCACGCTCCTTAGAATAAGGCGGGGGAACTTTCTCCATCCTGGAACTTGTTGATCCCCTCTGCTCTTTCCTCCATCTCTGTCAGCACTTTTGAGTTTCACGTCGTTGAATTGTATTCTCCCTGTCATCTGCAACAAAACGATGTGTTTTATAAAAATTAAACAATACATTTGAAATAATACAAACACAAAATAACAAAACATAATATGCACAGGGGCGGTACCGTCACACCCCTCCCTCTCTTTCTCTCATCACATCTCTTCCCTGACACGCACTTGCTGCTACTTTCTTAGCAACATCTACCGAATCCCTCGTTTTTCTCACTACGTACTCCACTCAACTCCTGGTCCAAACTCTTATACTCTCCAGACTGGACTCCCTGCTTCGGCTGTCCGCCCCCTTCAGCTCATTCAAAATTCTGGGACTCATCTTGTTTTTTCCCAACCTTGCTGCTATCATACTACCCCTCTGCTCCTCCTCTACTGGCCGACTGGTCATGCCTTCCCTCCACTCTCCATCCTCTCGTGCCCGCTCCTTCTCTTCCCTAGCCCGAGTGGTGGAACCAGCTACCGGCAAACCTCAGGACTGCATCTCTCACTGCCTCCTGCCGCCTCCTCAAGACCCACCTGTTCAGAATGCACTTCTAGACGTCTTGATCTACCCCTTACTATGCACTGGACTTTCCTAACCTGTGTACCACGTTACTGGATCCTCAACTTATGCACTATCCTTGCACTACTGCACTACTATGTCATTGTTGCTGTAACTTGTTGTAACCCTGTTTTGCTGCATCCTTGCTCATATTGTATTTTTAGTGGTATGCACTTATTTGCACTTATTATAAACTATATTATAATTAAGCTTTCATTGTAATCTTGTATTGCCCTGTAACACCTGTAAGTCACATTGGATAAAGGCATCTGCCAAATAAATAAATAAAATGAGAGGAACGGTAGTTCCTCATACAAGTTAGAAGAACTTGGTGGAACTGCCGAGACTCTATACAGCACCAAGAGTTTTGCTGTTTTGACCATGTTGCAGCGGCAAAACTAAATAACTTAGAAGTACCATTCCACTTTAAACATAAAGTTTTAAGCTTTCTTAGATCAAATGTGAAAAAAAAAATACCTCTTGTATACACTGAGATATAAGTCGGCAAACTAAGGTAAAATTGTCATTCTCTTTTTTTCATCATGATCATCATCATCATGTTCCGTTCCTTACTCGCGAATAAAAAAAACCCTGCAGGGTTCGAAGCTGCAGCATGAGAATGCTACACTGATACAGACACGCTTTAGGCCGCTGCACCGCCAGTCAGCTGTTGGAATGCCTCCAATTCTGAAGCTTACATCCGTACTTGACGAGTTTGCACTGAAACGGATCTGCTCGACTCAAAATCTCCAGCTTCCGGTTTTAAAACCAGCAGTATCCGGTTACATTGAGAAAAACGGCCTGACTCGATTCCACATGTTGGTCTACATCAAAATAAACCAGTGAACGCAAGCACTATGATATCCATACCAGTTACACTATGCTATTTATTTATGTTTTGAAATAGCACATATCGCACAAAAAAAAATAAAAATCTTGAGGTTCGAACTTCCAACCTGCTACGCTTCTGGGTAGCTGTTGAAATGTATTTAAATTTTTAAACTTACATAAACTAATAAATGGCAAGCCAGGAAAATACATGTCATTAATTGATTTGGATGTTTTATCCAGAGCAATTGATATTTGTATAGGCCTACCCATATATTATAAAAAAAGAAAAAGAAAACATTAAAAAAAATATATATATATATATATATTATACCGATAACTTATTATATCCATGACGCGCTTGAGCCATAACTTAGTGTTTGCATTTGGCAATATCTGTCATTGGCGTAATGGTTAGGGCACTTCACTACAAACTAGAGGGTCATAGGTTCAATCCCAGGTGGGGGATACACTGCTCTTTTACCTATTGCTCCAGAAAAAATATTGATTCCACTTTAAACAAAGTTTTAAGCTCTCTTAGACCGAATGTGAAAAAACGTAAATACCTCTTATACACATTGAGATGTATTAAGATATGTCATCAAACTAAGGTAAAATTTGTTCTTCATCATCATCATCATCATCAGTTCCTTACTTTGTATGTGTGACGAGCCAGCCGGCTGAGTCACACATTGACTGAAACATTGGCAACCTCAAATGGACTGAGCATTACTTGTTGTTATTGAATAATTAGAAACAAACTGGATAAAAGCAATGTACAGGATGGACTACGAGTTGTTTTTTGGGTTTTGACTCGTTTGGTTGTTGCTGCTGCTGAGGGGTCGCTGATGGGGTTGGGGGCTGCCTGTGGAACTTAAACAAACTGTGCGAGACTCTAGGGGGACTTGTCATTGAAGGGAAGTTTTCTTTCTGTATTTTATTTATTATTTTATTGTATTTGCTTGTGTTTATCTTTTTGCTGGGTTATGTGCACTAACATACTGATAACTGTGGACATTCAAATCTGTTACCTACCTCATAGTGCATGTGTTGTTGTTCTTAAACAAATAACCGGGTTTGCAAGTACTGCTGAAACACCCAGAAGAGTCTATGAACTACTGATAATTGGTCTTGCTTAACCCTATGCTGCCTACATAAAATGTCCATATTTGGTTATGAATATGAACACTTTGTGTTTTAATTGCGTGTAGCTTTTAAACCGTAAATCAGACATTAAAACCCAATACACCTACAGAAAGTCATTAAGTAATGTGGTTTATTTTGTTGTGGGGTGATTTTTTTCCCCACGTGAGCTACTCATAATTATTTTTGAAAAAAAGTACAAATTTTAAAATGGCAAATTTCAACCTTTTTCCAAGTTTTCCATAAAAAAAACTTAGAGTACATGGTAGCTGCACAATTGCTCAAGGATTCCAAAGCTGAAATCAGAATTTAATTATCTTGTATAGTTGCAGGGCTAGATTAGGTTTTATAATACCACATATTTTACAAAAATCATCCCTGGAAATGGCAAATATGAAATATTAATAAAACCATTTTAAAAACTGCCAATTTCAACCTCTTTCCAAGGTCCATATAATAGTATAGTGTAGCTTCACAATTTCTCAAGGATTTCAAATCGGAAATCAGAATTGAAATATCTTGAACAGTTTCAGAGCTAGATACGGGAATTAAAAAAAATCAACCTGTGAAATGGCAAATGCCAGCCAAGCCTAAGACTCGTCAAAAACTTATTGGAAACATTACCCTGTTTGAGATACAACTATATTTAAGTATAAAAATGAAGAAACAACCACACACAATATTTTATTTATTTAAATAGATGCAAATTACAAGGTAAAATAAACTTAAACAAAATTAAGATTTAAGATGTTTTATTTTCAAAACTACAATAAATAATAAATCAAGACTCAAGTCAGAGCCCTCCTCCATCCATCTTCTGGCGTACACACACCTACACAAAACATTAAAATAACAATTAATAATAATTCTCCATCTTTTTTCACACACAGAAAAATTTAACTGACAACAAAATAAAGTAAACTAATAATAAAATGCATGGCTGATTAATAATAACTACAACTAAATAATGCCTCACTGTTCTTTGCACAAACAAAATAAAATATTCATGGCTAAATACACAAATAAAGTAAAACATGCTAAAATACATGACTAAATAATAATAACTAACTTACAGCTAAATCATGCCTCTCTCTCTTCTTTACACACATATACACAAAGTAAAAAAAAAAACAAAAAAACACCCTAATAAAATACGAAATAATTACCGAAAGTTTAAATAAATTGAAACAGCTAAATAATAATAATATTGACTAACGTTACAGCTACGAATGATACGTCCTAGTTACTCGTGTTTGGATCTTACAAAGTTAGCTCTGCCTAGCAAGCACACACAGACATGACGCAGGAATTTTTTTTTTAAACCCAACAAATATAAAGTTTTACAAACAAAATAAGGAAAAAAAACAATACGACTAATTATTTTACGTACTTACCTTTGATAATGTGCTGATTATCAGTCCTGGAATTGTAGATAAAGAACTTCGAGTCCACTGTCCACTCAGTCGTAATGGCGCTGGCAGTGCGTGAGACTCGTCTTCAAACTCAAAATAATATATGCCACACCCATCCTAGCCTTAAACCATGGTATAATGGTACAATGACCCAAACACAAAAAAACAAGATAGCTGGTTGGACGGCTGAGAAATGACCTTTTTGTCATGAATTTTTCAATGAAATTAGAGCGTGTCGGCTGGAAAGGGTTAAATACAATTTTTACTGTTGCTAATATGTACTGAATAGTTTATTAATTACTGATATAATAACCTGGGTTTAAACCGTAATATTAACTGGTTGTTAATACGCACTGAATGGTTTATGAATTACTGATATAATAGAATCTAGTTTTAACGTAATATTGACTGCTGCTAATGTACACTGTCTGGGTATGAAATGTTGATATAATATAACCTGGTTTCTAAAAGTAATATTGATTGATGCTGATTTGCACTGAATAGTTTATGAATTACTGATAGTATTGTATTTGTAAACTGACTACTAAAACTGGGTACTTCTTAAAAACGCTAATCTCCGTTAGGTGATACTCAGCAATTGTGCCTAGTGATTGAGTTGCCATTGTCTTGCTAATTATCCATACAGCAATTAATCTAACCTGTTTGTATTATAATTGAAATGTGGGTGTGATCGTTTTGCACTGAAGTTGTTGTTTCTTGATTGTGTGGTTTTTCTCTTATGATTTGAACTATTGGTTTGTGTACCAACACTAGTTTTATTTGATTTGTTTTAGTCGCACATATTGGTTTTAAATGTAATATTTTATTGTTTTATATTGAAGTTTGGTTTATTGCTGTATGGTCATTTAACTGAAGGCCTAACTGCAATATATAGTAATTGACTTGTTCTATGAGAACTGATTGGATCAAACATTTTTGTTGGTTGCCGTAACTGTTTTTCTACCATTGTCCACTTTGCCTGTACTAAATGGTATACCCGGATCATTTTTATACTCCTTTAAAAGTAAAGATATCCTTTATGATTATAGCTGTTTCCTGGTGCTTCGCTCTGTTCCCTAGCTACCATAATTATATAACATTCTACTTTTGGGGTTATTTATCCGGACATCCCGGTTAACCAAAGGTGGTGGCAGCTACGCTACTCCTGTTTCAGTCCAGTTAGAGCACAACCTAGCCAGGACAGGTTTCGTTACAGTATCTAGTGATGGGTCTTGGAAAACAATAACTAAAGAACGGGATATGTACCAGTCATGGCATTTCACATGTTGATCAACATCTAAATAAACCAGAGAAATCAAGCACTTTGACATGCTTACCAGTTATATTACGGAATTTATGTATGTTTTAAAACAGCACATATCGCGGGGCTCCCGAGTGGCGCATCCAGTATAGGCGCTCCGTGTGGAGTGCAGGATGTGCCCTATGCCGACCTAGGACCCGGGAGCTTCCAGGGGGGGAGGTTTCGGTCGGCCAGGGTGTCCTCGGCTCACCGCGCACCAGCAACCCGCCTTCAGAGGACAGCGTGTGTTCGTCTTCGCCGTCTCGAGTCAACGCAGGGGTGGTAGCGGTGAGCTGAGCCTAAAAATAATTGGCCATTCCAAATTGGGAGAAAATAATAACAATAATTGGCAACAACTAAATTTCTAAAAAAAAAAAAAAAAAAACACAACACAGCACATACCGTAGAAAAAAAACCCTGCAGGGTTCAAAGCTGCAGCATGAGAATTCTACACTGATACAGACACGCTTTAGCCCACTGCGCCGCGGGTCAGCTGTTGGAAATTTTCCCAGTTTTGATGCTTACATCCGTGCTTGACGAGTTTGCACTGAGCAGGATCACCTCGAGCTGTCCTTGCAAAGGCACCACCAAATGTTCTGTCAGGACAGTGAACTCCTGATTGGAACATTTCGTGGTACTTGTAGGCGCTGATCTGCTCGACTGAATCTCCAGCTTACGTTTTTAAAAACAGTTATCCAGTTATATTGAGAAAACACGGCCTGACTCGATGTCACATGTTGGTCTACGCCAAAATAAACCAGGGAACGCAAGCACTTTGATATCCATACAAGTTACACTAAGCTATTTATTTATGTTTTGAAACAGCACATATTATGGAGGATATTCCCTGCCAAAATTAGAAATAAATAAATAAATCTCAAAATAAATACATTAATGAATATATAAATAAATATCGAAATAAATAAATACAGACATTTATTTCGACATTGTATTTATTTATTTATTCATTCATTTATTTATTTTGAAATTTATTTATTCATTTATTTATTTCAATATTTATTTATTCATGTATTTATTTCACAATTTCCACTTTGCTTTTTACATTTTCATGTGACGCTCGCTATTTCTTTTTCGATGTGGTCTCCATATTTCTTTTTCAATGTGCCACAACTGCTTCTGTCAATCACAGCCAGTGGGCGGTATCAACGACTCAATTGGCTGATGATTAACCAATGGCTTTGTTTGTAGTAAAATTCGAATAAAATTGACTAAAATTAGTTTATCGAACAGCCAAGTTAACTTACTTCTGTCCTGTGTCGTACATGTTAATTACAAGGTCTCACTACTTAATTTTAATTGACAGCAAAACTGAAATGACACTTGCGAATCAAATCTCAGAACTACGACATATATTTAACGTGTAATCATTATTAAAATGTTAGGCCCCATGTTAGTGGGGGCAAGGGGGCATTTGTGTGTGTGTCGTGTTTTGCTAATTTACGATGGGCTATATAAATAAATAAAAACTTCCTTACCGGACCCCATCTCCCAGTTTCTAAGTTACGAAAGGAAATTGGGAGTGCTAATGAGTGGCAAAACAGGGACACAAATGTTGGCTATTTCAGTCAACTCAATAAAACATAAAATACCTAACTCGCAGCGCAGCAGTAGTACAACTGAGAAACCTTCGTCTGATTGACATCAATTGTGTTGCATGGCATTGCTGGAGGAGGGGGTGGAATCGTATCTATGGGTGGAACCATCTCTACCAGCCAATGGAGTTGTTGATATCGCCCACTGGCTGTGATTGACAGAAGCAGTTGTGGCACATTGAAAAAGAAATACGGAGACCACATTGAAAAAGAAATAGCTAGCGTGACATCAAAATGTAAAAAGCAAAGTGGAAATTGTGAAATAAATACATGAATAAATATCGAAATAAATGAATCAATACATGAATAAATACATTAAATAAATAAGTAGTCTTTATTTATTTATTTATTTCTAATTTTGGCAGGGAATATCCTCCATAACATCACACAAAAATCAGAAGGTTCGAACTAGCAACATGAGTTCTAGGCTGTGATACAGACATGGTTTAAACCGTTGGTAATTGTATGTAAAAAAAATAAATAAATAAATAAAGCTTTGCAGTCTATTATGATTGAAAAGCGTGACTCTCTTTTCCTTCTGTGGCAGGGCAGATGAAAAACCCTGCCTGTAAATAAATAAAGTGTGTTTATTTATGATTTAAAAGTAATGGTTTAGTGTTATTTCTGTATGTATTGTTTGGGTTATGAAGCACGGGTGATTTAATGTATCATATTGTTAGGTTGAAATGTGGTCTGGCTGAGAGCTTGTGAGAATGCGTGGTCGGCTGTTTGTGATTATTGACAAATTGACTGTCGGCCATGCAAACTAATGAATCTGGAGATGGTAACATTCTACACAAGTTTTTAATTTGCGTGACCGACAGTAAATTTGTCAATAATCACTAACTGCCGACCACGCATGTCACAGGGTGACCTAACGTTTACAATCTACTCTTTTTATAGCTTGCTTAAGACTTTACATACAGGTGTTTAAAGCACATCACGGATTAATGTACTAGCTTTACACAAAATGAAACGAAAGTTTAGGAACCATATTATTGTGAACAACAACAAAGTATAACGTTTATAACATACCAACGTAAAGGGTATTGTATGCTAGTAAACAATGACTACTAAATTATTAGTAGTCATTAAACAGACAGTAGTCAAGAAACAGACTTTCATGACATGATTAAACGTTAATTATCCCACAGCTGCCAGATGTATATGAGAGGTGAAAGTGACAAAAAGTAAATAACAAAGAAAACTAATCAAATAACAAAAAACCTGCATCTATTTAACAAAAACCCCATCGAATAGACAAACGAATCAAATAAATAAAACGGCATTGAATGACAAAAACCAATAGGGTGTGCTGTTACTTAGTCGAGTGTTGTTTAGTTTTGTTGAAGTGCTTTTTGTTGAAGCGCGATTTAGTTGTGAATTGAATTGTGTGCAAGCACAAAATGTCAATCATTCTCCCCAGCCTCGCCCATTTCAGTTGAGGAAATTGGTGTTAGCTCTTTCTGTCTGCCAATCAAAGCTAACTTTAGTTGGAACCCAAAACTGACTCTCAACAGACTGAGTGTTTTGGGGTTTACGGAAAGTAGGTGTACGAGTTTTGGGGCCAAATCCAAATATAATAAATCTGTATAATATATTATTAGAAACAGCCAAAGTAAGACTGTAAACAAAAATGCAATATATATTGTAGCGGGTGTATCCTTAGCACTAGAACCGTCGGATACATATTTAAACTGCTTCGTTATGAAAATGAAAAACAATCGGATACAACTTTTCTTTAAAAAATTTTTTACGAACATCATACCTAACATTTTCATAGCAGAAACACTGTATTTACAGTGAAAATTAAACAGTTTTCTTATTTTTCAAAAACAACTATAGTCTCTCTAGTTTTTATTTTTGCAAATCTGGCGCTCAAATGCCGTCAGGATATTAAAGTCATATATTTAGGAAAAGTCAAGAATGAACATGCACATGCGATTCACAACGTGAGAGTAATTAAAATTTGAAATCCAAAATGGGTCACATTGACCCGCATGGTGGTTCAAGTGTTAATCTTCATACCATTCTAAATAATCCTTATGACGGGATCTGATTTTTTTTTTTTTTTTTTTTAACCTAACCCTGCCTTAGTTTAAGGTTGATGTACATTTTGCTTAAGTAAATAGCCTAGTGTTTTTTTTTTTAATTATTATTATTTTATTGTCAAAGCACATCGAATTGATCGAAGATGGATCAAGGCAGAGTTGCTAATCTTCTCGAAGAAGCAATACGTATATTAAGCCTGCCACACAATAATGCTGCTGGAGAGCCATTAAATCCTGCTCCATCGCCAGCATCCTCCCTTTTTAGACGAGTCAAGATCATCCGGATCAAATAACACACTCAATTCAAGACCAGGTTCCTCTACCGGCAGTGGGGGGACTGGATCAGCGTCAGGTAAATAATTTTGATTGTTTCAGAGTGTGTTTGTATGGAGTCATGTGAAGTTTTGTATTACAATGAAAGAAAAAAATATATTTTTTTTATTCTCCTTACATGCAGCCCGTGAGGAAGTATCACGACTATTTCAACCATTTTTTTTCTTGCAATATAATACAAAACTTCACATGACTCCATACACACACACTCTGAAACAATCAAATGAGAAGGATTTATTTATTTACCTGACGCTGATCCAGATCTTTGTGCACTAGCTAATTAGTGTGGTGTGTGTTTTTTTAAACTTTTGGTATTATTAGTTTAGTAATTCATTGCCATATTTCAATGATTTCACAATAACAAATAAACATTTTATTACATAGTTGAGGGTGTGACTGGTGTGGGAAAAGGCTGCATTAAATGGGGTTATTGTATTTATAAACTACAATTTTTTTCATATGCTGTACATTCAAGATCATTAAAGGATGATTATGGGTTTGTAGCAGCCTTATTGAATGCTATGATTGTTTGCTTGGTTTATCCTTCACCTGTATTGCAAGCTTGAACATAATTTTAAAAAATAACTTGTTTCCACTGTTTACTGCACCAGAGACATAATTTCTTCCATAACTTTAAACATACCTTATGAAGTAGTATAAATTGTTTTTTAGCATACAGTATATTATTTATTATCTCAAATCTTCCCATTTCTGTGTCATTTTGCACAGGGACGAGCCCGCCTCTCCATCAAGCGCAGACCACCAAGCCGGAAGCTCAGGAAGTCATCATCTGAAGAGCCCACAGGCAAGACTCCATCCCCCAGCCAGGAGCAGCCACGGCAGAATGGAGAGGATGACGTGTTTGAAGCACGCACATTATATAACAAACATTGTCAATATAAAAAAACAAGTTAGAAAAACCCAACAGCTTTTTTAAAGTGGTGATATCAAACACAAAAGCCCAAGTTAGGAGAAGCAATTGGGGCAACGTTGTCAAGCATCAACCAAATAGGCACAATTGGAAAGGTGCTGGGGCCCAATATTCAAACAATTGTTGCTTCTTACTTGGCTTCTTTTTTTGATCGCTCCACTTTACATTGAAATGCTCATCCCCTTATCTGGGTTGTAACCAGAATAAAGATGTTGAGACACATGTGCCAAGGAAAGTGCTCAACACAGACTGAAGTGTTCTTGGTTATCCTTACAAGCACTACTACAGAGAGAAAGACAGACAAGAATGGGAGAGGTGTCATCACATGCACAGACAAGTATGCTTTGTGAAGATACACGGACAACATGCAGGTAAGGCACAGGTAGATCAAGGCACACATGGACAGACATTTATCCCATACATACAAGAATACCTTCAAGAGCATGAAGCAGTATATTTCCAACAATGAAGATGATGAACAAGACCAATAATGGCAACCAGTGCAAGGGATAATGAGAATGCAAGGTAAGTGTATGGGAAGTGACAGTTGATAGGGCAGGCATTGCAGATCCAGGGCTGGGGTGTTAGAGCATTTGTTTTAGTTGTGCATTGTCAATGTTTTTTGTTGCAGATGTGACTTTTGAGCCTATAAGGGAATGGTCACAATCCACTTGAAGTTGTACAAAGAGCATTTCAATGTAAAGTGAGCGATCAAAAAAAGAAGCCAAGTTAGAAGCAAGAATTGTGTGAATGTTGGGCCCCAGCACCATTCCAATTGTGCCTATTTGGTTGATGTTTGACAAGGTTGCCCCAATTGCTTCTCCTAACTTGGGCTTTTGTGTTTGATATCACCACTTTAAACAGCTGTTGGGTTTTTCTAACTTTGTTTTTTTTACATTGACAATGTCTTTGTTTATAGATATCACTTTTTTGCTTCATCAAATAATGAATAAAGTGAGGGAAAGATATTAGAGAATGTGTATGGTAAATAGACAAGAGAGTAATAAGTAGAGTAATCTAACAGAAATGAGAAGAAATTTGAAAGTAAAATAATGGTAGAAGGGACTTTGACAGTATTGAAAGTGTAAACATTTTATTCTTTTAGTTGCAAATGTACATCCATCAGTGGTGAAAACAATATGTATATTTTGGTAGGTGTTGATATATTGATATTTACGTAGGTACTAAACTGCAATGTTATGAATGGTTAATAAGGTACATATGCATGTCAGTGCTAAAGGGTAGTATACTAACACATTTTAATGCTGGGGAAAAAACATTCTCCTTGATATAGTGGTGTTATGAACTTAGGCCAATGCAAGCACATTTGTAAAGCATTAGATCTCTTCTTTTAAAAGGCCATATACATGTCTTTTGCATTTCTTGGCCATGGTTTGACTTCAATGAGTGCATCATTTGCATGTACCCATTTTCCAGTAGCACCCACAGCAAGAACAGACACCTAGTGTCCTGAATTAACACCCTGTCCTTGGTGTGTGATAATGGAAGATAATTGGTCATTCCTGTTGTCCACAGTAATTTTGCTCTTATGCACAGCAGTAAACTTGGCATTGTGTCACTTTGTAACAGTCCTGTCTGGTTTGGTTTCCCAAAGCATAAGTTGGACTTCCTGCTGACCTAAAGTTTTGCATTGCATACAGTTGCTACAAGGAATTGTCACCCATTTGTCATTTCTATAAATTAGTTCTTCCAAACACATGGAATCTGTACCAGCAGGTACATGTAGAGGGTAAACATGCAACACCTTTCGGTTTGATGAGCGGTACTTACATCTAGTACATAGAATGTCATGACTTATTGTGACTGAAACCATGCAAGATACTGTAAGTGTTCTCTTAGAGTGAGGCTTTTCAGGACAAATTTCAGACAATTTGGTGAGAAACTCTGCAACATCTTGCTGCTCACCTCTATTGAAGGATTCTCCAAAGTAGTGACAAATATCTACAGTAGTTACAGATGCAGTGGATGGCAAGTGATCATATTTGTGAACAAAGCTCCCGATAGCCTCTTGTTGACTGTGTTTTAATGAATCCTTCAGAGGTTGCAAGTGAAGAAGGCACTGCAATGTTACATTTGCATAGCATGAGGTGAAATTCGGGTTGCTCAAGCCTCTGAATGGATGTGTAACTGCAAGTGTTCTCTTAGAAGATTAAGGCTTGAACGTGATTGCATGAGCACCAATGACTGGGAAGTGCTCTCGAACAATGTAGACTGGAGGTTACAAAAGTTCTGTCCTGTTTCTGGTGCATATTAAGAGTTCATCATATGCAAACAAATTCCCATGGAGCCAGTCAGTTTGTGTAATTCCTCTTGAGTAACTGGCACATAAGGGGGATTCTCATGCACAGGTGGAAGCTGTAGCAAATCCCCCGCAAGTAAGATGTTGATTTTTCCAAACCAGCCATCATCTGGAAAATCTCACAGAGACGAAGATGGATGTACAATAAGGTGACATTGGAAATCATGGACACCTCATCAATAATGAGGAGGGTCACATCTCGCATGTCTGTACGAAGGCATTGCAGTACCTCATCGGAGAGGTTATGAGGTGTTTTTCCATGCTCCACTGGAAGCATTAGTAGTCTGTGAATGGTCATCCCATTGATATTGTAAGCTGCAACTCAAGTGGGTGCTGTGATTGCCACTTCTTTTCCCAGGCTTTGTCTCACCCATGCTGTGACAGTTTGAATGAGAAAACTCTTCCCTGTGCCTCCGCGGCCTCTCACAAACATGCAGAGGATGGGGGCATTTATTTCAGTTTGTTGTTGGAAAGTTTTGGCAATGTGGTCAAATACTCTGCTGGTATTTATTAAGGTGCTTGAGCATGTCTTCTACATTTTGTAGAAGAGGTTGTGCTGCTACATCTCTGAATTCAGCCATTGCCTCTGCAGCCCGCAGAGGAGCAAAGTGAACTGGATTTTCAGGTCCTTCTGTTTCAAGCTCATTGTCTTCAGCCTCTATTTTTGTTTTTGCTCTACTAGTTGAGTTAACTCCTCATCAGCTGCAGCTAGTTGTTGTAGTTGGTCATGATAGGCTAACTTTTTGAAGGCTATCCCTACAAGCATGTAAGGCTTCCACATAGGAATGGCACCCTTCAGGAAGAAGGTCTGTTCTGTCTTTCCATGGCTTGAACAGTAGGAGGATAGCATAGAAGTAGTTCCCTGGGCAGTCTTGTACACTGTAATGGTAATTGATTAAGTAGGGCATGCTTCTCTTTTTGACGTATACAAAGGGAAACATGTAACAAGGGATGTTTTCATTTTTGGGCTTCTCTTTCACCACATTATGCCATGCAATTAAATCATAGAGGCTTATGTCTTGCAGAGCCTTCGGATGTTTTGGGTAGTATGAGTCAATCCAGAAAGGAAAGATGTCACTTGAGTCAGGATTTTCTTTTGCTAGCATGTCAATGTGTTCCTAGGTGGTTGTCTGCGGATCTGTGCCATAGAGAGGTAAGCCTAGGAGATTGTCTGCTGCTTCAAGTGCACCACAGTCGCTGTTGGACAAGCTGTGGAGTGCAACATTCCACAGTCTGCTGACCAGAGACTTGTTTGAGTTGATGTCATTCATGATGCCAAGGGCAAAACTCTTCTCAGGTTTTGAGAGGTATTTTGTAATGTAGTGGTTGAGGGCTGTAGATTGTTCACCAATGAATTGAATATCCATATTGCCTTCCCAAGCTAGCAAAATGGCTGGCTTGTAGTCATTGGTTCTGACTTCTGTACTACTCCGTGGTAGACCGTAGTCTGCTGTGAGGTTTGAGTGCTTTCCGGCCAGCAATGGCCTCAGCCACATCTCAGATTGCCAGCATGGTTTGTTCTTTTCTGGGAAATCCAAAGCGACAAACTATCACCACCTTGTTTTTTATTTTCTTGGATCTTAGACAGTACTTGTTGCATTTATGTTGCTGCCATTTCAAGACACGGTCCCTGAATACAGGTGCTATCGGGTCAAATTCAAGATTACAAGAAACGTGTTGTGCGTGAACCGAGATGCACTGACAGGATCTCGTGCGACAAGTTCACTGATTGGCGTGCTTGCAAACCCTGGTCCATTCACCTCCTTTATGTATTGTCCCAAGTCAGTCCAGGTCCATTCTGCAGGACTTAGTGTGACAAACCATGTTGTTGCTCCATATGCTTGAGTCATAGCATCCACATCATTTCTTGGTTTATGCTAGTATTGTGGAATGTTCTTTAAACAGGAGAAAATGGTGGTAAGATCAGATTCAAGGTTGTCATTTGACACCTGTTGCAACCACCGTGCTGCAGTCATGTGTTTCCGGGGACGGTGCACCTTCAGCTTGTGGTAAATGCGTCTGTTGATCTGGCGAAGATTGGCCTGATGCAGCAGGTGAAAGATATATTGCTGATTCAGCCTAAATTGCTCATGGCATGACTTAAGGCGAGCTTTGGCAAACTCTGTTGGATTCAAACGGGGCATCCATTCAGCATGCATTCCCCCAGTCTTCCAGAGCATCATCCTGTATGTAAAGCATTTGGTAAAGATCAGTAGCTGTACTTTTCTTTCTTTCACTGTGTATGGGATGTATTGTGTAATTGTGGTAAATGACAGCCTCTTCCTCCTGTTGAACCTTACGTAGCAAAGGTTCTTTGGGGTGAGGTTGTTCTTTGGTATTTAAATGTGTTCAAGTAGTGATTAGTAAGCAAGTTGACAGAGTTTTGTAGCAAGATTGTCTTTGTAGAAAATATTGATTTTTCAACTTCAGTAAAGCATTATACACTTTATTGACATCCACAATGTCTTCCCAAACAGTTTTGGACTTTGTTGGTGCACTGCGTACCAGGATGTGGAGTTCCAAGTCATCTGACAAGGCTTGGTTTGGCGGGGGTAGTTTGCTCAGTGTTTCCTGAAGAGGCAAGGGCAGGTGAACGGTTCGACTATGCACTTTCTGAACCCTCTGCCGGTGAGGCAACTTCTTGCTACTGGAGACATTCTTGAGACGGCTTGAAATGCTTTTGCACGTTGAATAAGAATTTTTTTATAATCACTGAGGCATGAAATTTTACGAGGGATCCTGGAGACAGCCATTTGGTTGCCACATCAGGTGGCAGTTTATTGGTGCGAAACTTTTGCAGGCAGTAGTGGCAGACATACTGTGCTGGTGTGTTGGTACGATCTAAGTAAATCCTTGGATTCAGCCACTTGTCATTGTCTGGTGTTTTGCATGCCAGCTATTTCAACACATTCTCCTCTGTGGCACAGCTTGTCACAAGAAGCACAAGTGTGTTTTGGTGTGTCAGCTGAGTGTCGTGTGTAAGTCAGAAATTGTGCATGATACTTTGTGAGAATGGATGCATCACTCAGTAAGAGCTCCAGATGTTCCTGGGGATGCACGTCCGGTGTGTTCAAATAAGGTTTGCACAGTCTGTCATAGTGTGCTCATCACCATCTTCCAAGGCTTTTTGCAAAGATGTTATTTGGCGGTCCACTGTAACCACAGAATAAATGTTATGTACAAGTTTTCTTACACAAGGTTTGTAATTTCCTTGCTGTTCTGTTTTAAACATTGGGGCATGATTGGTGTGGTGTTGTATTGAGGCATGATTGGTGTAGTGCTGTAATTGAAATTTCTGTGGCTCTGGTTCTTGATAAAGTCATGATTTCTGCGGTTGTGTTTTGTGCTGTATCTCCAAGTAATGCAAATCGGGCTGTTTTGTGAATAAATGACATGTCATTTTCCTGTTGTTGAGTTTGTTTGTTTAGCTGTTGGTCCCAATGATGTTGTTCCTGCTGCTGTTGGGGTCTGGCCTGTGGCTCATTGCCATGCTGATTCTGCTGTTTTGTGTTAGACAGTTGCTCGATGGTATCCCTCAAAGTGCTGTGTTTGGTCTGGAGATGTTTCTTGGACAGTTGCACGACAATATTCCTCAATGGGCGGATTTCGTTCTGAATGTTTTACATTGACAGTTGCACGATTTAATAACTCAACGTCCTGTGATTGGTCTGGAGATTGCTGAAATTGTGGTTGTGTCTCTAGTTTCTGATGTGTCATTGTAGTTGTTGTGAGTGGGCTGCATATTTGTTGATCCTTATCCTTATCCTGTCCTATCCTGTTCATGTAGTATTTATGTTTTCTTTGTCGTTTCATGGTGAAAGCATGATGGTTCCAGTGTTTCAGGCTGGCTATAAGCCCCCTGTATGAAAGAAATTGTAATCATTAATATTATTGTATGAGTATCCATAAGCATAATGTGATACAAACAAACATGGGGTCAAATGCATTTAGATTGAAATGCAAATGACTGCATGTATTTGAAATTCTGAATTTGCTCAATGCAAATGCAAATGTGATACGTTTACTACCAAACTAAATACAAATGCAAATATGTGACAAATGCTAAATGGACTTCAAATACTTTCCCATACAACAAATGTTAATTTATTAATATGAATTTGGCAGAGGCCTTTAGCCAAGGTGACATACAAGGAAAACAGTTTATATAATTACAACATAAACACAGTAATCATGTAGTTCATAATAATTAACAGGTATGTACCAATATAGGAAGCAAGTTACATAAAACAGTGTTTCCCAATCTTGGTCCTGAGAACCCAGTGTTTGCTGTTTTTTGTTCCAACTGAGCTCTGAATTACTTTAATTGAACCCTCAATTGAACAAATAATTTGTCTAATTAGAGCATTTGAATTATTTTTTGCTCTTAAATGGCTGGCTGCCAGGCCTCAATTAGCACTAATCTAGGACTACCTAATGTTAACTCAGGTAAGGTAATCCAAGATTAGTGCTGATCAGGGTTTGTGAAAAAAGAGTTGGATATTTCAAGTTATGTCTAACATTGCATTAAGAAACTAATTGTTATTTCAATTGGAGGATCAATTATAATAATAATAATTGAGAACTCAGTTGGAACACAAACAGCAGACACAGTGGGTCCCCAAGAACAGGTCTGTGAAAAACTGACACATTATATATATATATATATATATATATATATATATATATATATATATATATATATATATATATATATATATATATAGCCTTGCAAAAGTATTCAGACCCCTGACCAATTTTCTCATATTACTGAATTACAAATGGTACATTGAAATTTCGTTCTGTTTGATATTTTATTTTAAAACACTGAAACTCAAAATCAATTATTGTAAGGTGACATTGGTTTTATGTTGGGAAATATTTTTAAGAAAAATAAACTGAAATATCTTGACCTCTGTGACGTATTTTTGACAGTGATTTCACGCTCTAATTTTTTCCAACTCATAATTTTGAGTTGTACTCGTAACTTTGAGTCGTAACTTTGTGATTTGTACTCAAATGTTTTTGAATTGTACTCTTATTTTTGATTTGTACCTAGAATTACAAGTACAAATTATTTTTACGCATACAAATATTTGACAGTGATCTCCCTTCATACTACGAAATAGTTATACAATTAGCTTAACTATATTCAAAAATATATATCATTACAGACTATACACTTTTAGCTTCAAAGAAAGAAAGAATATATATAATATAATATATATATATATATATATATATATATATATATATATATATATATATATCTATATATATCTATCATCTTGATTATCAGCTTTAACATGTATGTAAAGAATGATTTAGTTCAACCCACATTGAAAATTTTTCGCAATGCACGGGAAATGGCTTAGATCAAAATGTGAGTGTCTTTATTTTGCAAATGTCACCATCTACGAGTGCCTTATGGGAACAATCTTCTACCTGCAACTACAATTTTTGTATTGTCTGTATTGAACATGTGAATTTTATATCTGTCCCCTAAACTGCAAAGGGTTAAATATGTTTTCTGCGACTCTGTTTTTATTAAAAAGTAAAACGAGCCAAGCAATTTTTAAGACTTCTTTCTACTCCAGCAGAATAAAGAGCTATGGAACAAAGAGCTGCCTGCATTTTAAGTAGTGCTTTTATAATGCAAACACATAATTAATCATTGCAATCATTATTCATTTTATTTGAGTTTAGTGAGGGTGAAGTCTTTGTTTGATGAAACAGTTAGTGTTGTAGCTACAATCTCCAAGCAGCGACGGTAAAGCGATCATCACTGTGGTTTTAGGAATGTATAGGTATAAAATAGTTGAACTTATTTTGTCATGATCACTTTTCCATGATTAACTTATGAAACTGAAACAATATAAGATTGTAAAATAATTTCCACCAAAACTTAAATAATATTTTGAATATTGATTTGCTATGTGTTTAATTAGCGACTGAATCAGCTGAGGTTCAGGTGATTTGAGTCATGGTGACTCTTTGGAGGAAAACATGATCTGAAGCAGACAGTGTTGGATGAACCACAGGAGTCAAGTGACCAGTAATGTAAATGCTTCTGGTGTTAATGGTTGCAGTCATTCTCATGTGTTGCAGTTAAAAGTTCCTGCTGGTGGTTTACCATAACAGCAGGGCTGTGTGCTCCACACTCTTATTTTTTAAACAAAGCCTTGAGAGATAATGATTTTAAATGTTCAAACAGCAAATAAGAGATTAAATATTACATCTGAATAAAGGTGAAACATGCACAAACCAAATAAGCACATAATAAGCACATACAAGGCATACATAGCTACAATATACATGGTTTACAATATTGATCCAGGGAAAATATGAAACTGATAAACAATATTATTGTTGTCAAATATGTGTTTATTGGTATTGCTCAGAATAGAATAATTTGAATGAACAGAGTTGCGTCACTTTGGGCTGCATTGAGATTGAGAGAAATTGAGCACCAGACAATGCATTCACTTTATTTGTTGAAATGTCGTTGTGGGTTGTTACATTGGTAAAACCATTAGATAATTAAAAACTAGAAATTATGAACGTAAGAGTGCAATACGCAACATTCACCTGTTGCAAGACACTTTAATAAACACAATCATGAAGTTTGCTCTCTCAGATTTCTGGGCATTGAAATGGTTAAAAATCCTAGAAGGGGTGGAGGTCGATCGAAATTATTGCTACAAAGAGAAGCATATTGGATTCATACACTTAAAACACCATTTGGTATGAATGAAGAATTGTTCTTATCACTGTTTCTGTAATTTTAATTTTAATTATTTCTGACATGTTTACATGCATATGTACAGTAAAGTTTCTGAATTGGTTTTGTAATCTAATAGATGTGTGTGATATTTACTGACACTTTAATAATGGTTATTGAGACTGTTTTAATTTCTGATGAATGATTCTCCTATTAGATGTTCTGTAACAATGGTTTGAATTTTCTATCTAATTATCCAATATATGTTTTATCTGTAAAACTAAATATAAAAGATCTTGACAAGTGCTAGTTGAATGTGATTTAAGGTTGTTGTCATTATATTAAGGAAATTGTTTTCACTAAATACATTTTCACGCTTTTAAAAAAAAATAACACCTGTTTGTCATTAAGCTTATAAAATAGAGTCTATGCTCATTATATGTGTGCACTGATGAAGGCTTGTTTGCTGCAACACGTTTGCTATTTTTCTGCCATTTATTATTTTTCATTAAATAAAGTTATTCTATAAGGAGTGCTGGCTTCTTTCTACTTTTTTAGTTTCCAAAACGCAGCCTTGTAATGATGTCATTTATGACCTCTCTTTCCTATACCTATGTACTCATGGCAGCTTTCCAAGCCTAACAAACATTCCTTTTGAATCTGTTATGTCTGTGATTCACCCATCCCCCATGCAAGCAGACAGGCAGAGGCCCCTCACTCCTAACATTCCAGAACTCAAAATGTCACACCCAGCTTCTCTGTTCAATCGTGTATTTGGGGACCCAGGAATGTGCTGTAAAAGTGCAGGGACTTACTGTGA
This sequence comes from Acipenser oxyrinchus oxyrinchus, assembly GCA_030684275.1. Lineage (NCBI taxonomy): Eukaryota > Metazoa > Chordata > Actinopteri > Acipenseriformes > Acipenseridae > Acipenser > Acipenser oxyrinchus. The sequence goes on along the minus strand of CM060255.1, from coordinate 43,378,567 downwards.
ATGCAGTTGCGTGTTCTATAATGTGGTCTCTGCATGGAATTCCCTCCAATATTAACCATTAAAGAGGGCTCTTCTCTGTGTGCTGCCTGTGGATTTGGCTGTGATGCTGTCCACAATCAATGTGAACTTTGATCCCTGTCCTGCCTTTTAGATGCCAACCCCATCCAACAAGCTACCGTATGTATTTGTTGGGCCTTGAACAACACAAGCTCCCCTCACCCAGCCACATTATACAATAATGTATTTAAAGAAAAACTTTACTGCCTGCAGTTATGTTTTCAGTTATGCCACTCACGAAGAACGATGGTTTATTATAATGTATTGTGGATTAATAGAAAACTACCAACCGAATCAGTATTGTGATTTCAATGTGATACACAGCATATCACACAAGTCATGCAAAACCAAGATAATGATGTTCAAATCACACTGATCACACGTAGTATAGGTCATCAAGTAAATAGTACAGCAAGTAACCTCAGAACAGCTTGGCAAGTGCAATAATGACACCTCCATTAGCAGTGATCAATATCACTGATTAGGATATGGGGATGGGTCTAACCTTACTTTAGGATTTCTGTAAATATGAAGGACATTTTAAGGGCAATGATTAATTTCTCAATCCATAATAATACCTTGCACTTCTTTGTAAACCAATAAAGAATATCTGATATTGTAGTACTGTATTTTTAATTAGGTAACTACCAGATGGGTAAACCAATTCAGTCTGTAACAATTATTTTTTTCCCTGTGTAGTTATTTGTAGCCTTTTAAACCTTGAATCAGAATCTATCTAGAGGACTTGTGTTTGTGTTAAAGCCATTAAGGCTAATTGGACAAACGTATTGTAGCTGTTAAGTATGCTCAATATGTATTGACTGTGTTGTTTAAAATCATTACACTATCTTATAGCAAGTTTAATAAAATATTTCTGCTAAAAAAAGGAGCGCAGGAGTCTACTGTCTTTTTTTTAACTGATGAGACATTAGAAAACAACTGGCATTCAAAAACAATAGAAACTAAAAGTTGCAAGCAACTTTACGGCTTCCAAGGAGTTATTGTGCAATTTAAGCATTTTGATTGGTTGCCATCCACTGGTTGCCATTCACTCAGCTGTAGACATCACTTTCCATAGGCCTTTTTTGTTTTATATTTGACCTTAAGGAGAGGTCAAAGGTCACGATCAAGGTAATTTTTAAATAGCGCCCATATGGGTTCATATCTGTGTTCTATAGTACCTGTGACCCTATCTACACTCTGTAATGAGTTATAAGCTAGTTTTACATTTTACCTTAAGGAGAGGTCAAAGGTCAAGGTCAATATCAAGGTTTTTTTTAAAATACATTCATTCCTATAGTCCTCCACTATGTGAAGTTTCAAGACTTTTTGTTCAACAGTGTTCATTCAATGCGCAATATATGCAACGAGAGCAATGCTGAAATTTGATTGGCTCACGGCAGCCATATTTTTTACTGTAGCAACTTAATTTGCCCAAACTTTAAAGAAACCATACTTGGATCATGTGTGCCAAGTTTTGCTTCGATCAGATTAGTGGTTTTGGAGAAGAAGACATTTGTGTGTTAATTGGGTTATCCAACATGGCCACCATACCACTCAACCAATCAGCTTCATTTCGAGCACGGTGCATCTTGGACAAGTTTCAACTCTGCAATAAGTGGTTTCCAACAAGAAGATGTTTGTAAATTGTCCAAAATTTGTCGTAAAATCCAATATGGCTGCCAAACCATGTGACAAATCGTTCATTCAGCTGTGAACATTAGTTTCCATTGGCATCTACAACTCTTCATGCAGCGGTTTTCATTTTATGCAACTTTTAAGGTTTTGTTGGCGGAAAGAAAAATAATAATAATCTTAACAACAATAGGCTTCACAGCCATGGGCTTGGAAGCCTAATAGGAGATTATAGAATAATATGCATTGATTTAAAAGACATCAGCTATAAACTATGTATATGTGCATACACCAATAGAATGCACAGGATTGGTATGATTTGTGAAAAATGAACCATACAGTTATAGGGATCCAATAAACTGCTGTAAGAGGGGATTATATTGTTTGCACATAAGGTAAAGCAGGAAGGTAGGGTCTTTGGGAGACTCCATCTATGTACCAAAGACCTGAGATTGACAACTTCAGAAGTCCCTTGATGAAGAGCACCCTGCTTTTCATACTTTCATGTTTAAAAAGTAGTTGAAATGAAACATGACAGAAATACAAAGAGAGCAAGAACAACATGTGGGTAAATATAACACTATTAGAACGCTAACACTAGTAGAACCTGTCATCCGACTTACTTGGTTCATGGGGTCCATCGGATCCCAAAAAAAAATCACATCTCAGAGGGAGTCGTTTTGCTACATTGTAGTTGCTTTATTAACATGAGGGCATTATAAATGAACAATGTCAGGTACATCTAAAATGCCGAAGTACAGTACTACACATATACTACACAAAGAAACGGCTAGAAAATGATTGCAAAACAAAGCACTGTAAAACAGTATTCAGCAATTTACAAAATGGCATTCTCAAAACAGTTCTTACCGTGCTTTCTCAGTCTATACCAAAGTAATCTGACGGGTTTTTTTGCAACGTGCGTGTCAACCTGAGACAGAAACAACAAGAAAGCCAGCACACAAACACAAACTGACTTTGCAGGTCGGTGAAAGAATCTTGTTTTAAATGGTACAGTAATTATATGAATCCCTTGCTTTCTTGTTTTGTTTTACTTAACATGGTTAAACTGGGCAGTTAAGTGAAGTGACACTATGTAAAAAGTGAAACTCAATTCCCAAACACGCCGTTTTTTCTTTTTTTTTTTTTTATATGCAACTGAATCCATTCTATCCTGCTGAGATGAATTTACTGTTTTAGACCCACAGTTCACTAAGGAGACATCCACAAGATTTGAAACGAACAACAGAGGAGGCTGTGTGGTCTGGTGGTTAATGAAAAGGGATTGTAACCAGGAGGTCCCCGGTTCAAATCCCGGCTCAGCCACTGACTCACTGTGTGACCTTCAGCAAGTCACTTAACCTCCTTGTGCTCCGTTTTTCGGGTGAGATGTTGTTGTAAGTGACTCTGCAGCTGATACATAGTTCACACACCCTAGTCTCTGTAAGGCATCTGCTAAATAAATAAATATAATAATTCTTTATTGCATTTGACAAATGCCCATAAATAACCATGCCCATAATTAAACTGTATTGTCCATTGAAGCTCAATAGCCGCCCCTATACGCTGGCCGAACTATGATGTAATGTACACTACCGTTCAAAAGTTTGGGGTCACTTAGAAATGTCCTTGTTTTCCATGAAAACATACATGAAATGAGTTTGAATATGAAATATAGCAAAATGAATAGGAAATATAGTCATTGACAAGGTTAGAAATAATGATTTTTAATTGAAATAATAATTGTGTCCTTCAAACTTTGCTTTCACAAAGAATCCTCCATTTGCAGCAATTACAGCCTTGCAGACCTTTGGCATTCTAGTTGTCAATTTGTTGAGGTAATCTGAAAAGATTTCACCCCATGCTTCCTGAAGCACCTCCCACAAGTTGGATTGGCTTGATGGGCACTTCTTACGCATACCATACGGTGAAGCTGCTCCCACAACAGCTCAATAGGGTTGGGATCCGTGACTGTGCTAGCCACTCCATTATAGACAGAATACCAGCTGACTGCTTCTTCCCTAAATAGTTCTTGCATAGTTTGGAGCTGTGCTTTGGGTCATTGTCCTGTTGTAGGAGGAAATTGGCTCCAATCAAGCGCCGTCCACAGGGTATGGCATGGCGTTGCAAAATGGAGTGATAGCCTTCCTTCTTCAAGATCCCTTTTACCCTGTACAAATCTCCCACTTTACCACCACCAAAGCACCCCCAGACCATCACATTGCCTCCACCATGCTTGACAGATGGCGTCAAGCACTCCTCCAGCATCTTTTCATTTGGTCTGCGTCTCACGAATGTTCTTCTTTGTGATCCGAACACCTCAGACTTAGATTCGTCTGTCCATAACACTTTTTTCCAATCTTCCTCTGTCCAGTGTCTGTGTTCTTTTGCCCATCTTAACCCTTTGCGGTCCATTTATTAATTCTGCGTCAGGCTCACCAGGTCTAATTAATTTTTTCACGCGCAGTTAATTTTAGACGCGCTGTTTAAAAGTATTTTTTTTCACAGTCAAACGGGTTTAAATGGCCCTGCATATCAACAAAGCACTCACTAGGCATCTCCAGCCCCGCGCCACCCTTTTGTTTGCTATCGCTTTCACATATGCTACCAAATAAAAAATAATAATAATAATAGTCGTACATACCGATCAATCGTCTCCTGATAACTCGTTTTATCACCAAACTCCTCAATAATGCAATCCAAGTCATTATTTTATTACTATAACATCTCAAAAAAGCTCTGCAAATGTCCGTGATAGTCTCTGTGCGCTGATACTGTACTCCCAGCTTGTTTCCATACCGACCGCCCCATCTGATGCCAATGGGGTACTATGACTATTCATGAGATCGCCTTTTTTTTTTTTTATCGGCTTGTCTCGGCTCCTTTCGTTCCCCACTCGCCATTGAATGGTTTTCTCGGCTTTTCCGTTGAAAAACCGACTTTTTGCGCTTTTTATGCTTTTAAAATGATGTCGGACAGGGTCCGACAAAGGACCTGATGGGAATAATTGCAATGTCGGACCCAGTCCGACAAAGGACCGCAAAGGGTTAATCTTTTCTTTTTATTGGCCAGTCTGAGATATGGCTTTTTCTTTGCAACTCTGCCTAGAAGGCCAGTATCCCGGAGTCACTTTGTCACGTTGACATTGAGACTGGTGTTTTGCGGGTACTATTTAATGAAGCTGCCAGTTGAGGACCTGTGAGGCGTCTGTTTCTCAAACTAGACACTCTAATGTATTTGTCCTCTTGCTCAGTTGTGCACTGGGGCCTCCCACTTCTCTTTCTATTCTGGTTAGAGCCAGTTTGCGCTGTTCTGTGAAGGGAATAGTACACAGCGTTGTACGAGATCTTCAGTTTCTTGGCAATTTCTCGCATGGAATAGCCTTCATTTCTCAGAACAAGAATAGACTGACGAGTTTCAGAAGAAAGTTCTTTGTTTCTGGCTATTTTGAGCCTGTAATCGAACCCACAATTGCTGATGCTCCAGATACTCAACTAGTCTAAAGAAGGCCAGTTTTATTGCTTCTTTAATCAGCACAACAGTTTTCAGCTGTGCTAACATAATTGCAAAAGGGTTTTCTAATGATCAATTTAAAATGATAAACTTGGATTAGCAAACACAATGTGCCATTGGAACACAGGACTGATGGTTGCTGATAATGGGCCTCTGTACGCCTATGTAGATATTCCATTACAAATCAGCCGTTTCCAGCTACAATAGTCATTTACAACATTAACAATGTCTACACTGTATTTCTGATCAATTTGATGTTATTTTAATGGACAAAAAATTTGCTTTTCTTTCGAAAACAAGGAAATTTCTAAGTGACCCCAAACTTTTGAACGGTAGTGTATATTGATTGATGATAACTAATGCCAGCGGACAGGACAAGTGGCACTCTGGACCACCTTACCCCAGGACAAGGCGTGCTGCAAGGTGGAGGCAGAGGAGGAGGGGGACCAAACAAAGAAACGACAAGGAGGTGTAGACTAGAGGGCTATTCAAAGAAACAGCTTGATTACATATGTGATTAGTGGGTGGATTCCCCTTTCAGAAACACAACATACAGTAGTTTCCAATAAAATGTGCATTGATCGGTTTCCGTCAGTACTGTTCAGTTGGTAGCAGAATGTAAAAATGACACATACCAGAGGTCCATCGGTTAATAGGGGGTATTGTATCTTACAGGATCGGATATGACAGGTTCTATTACATTTTGCAATGTACCAACTTTCTCTAAGTTTAAACATACATGTATATACATTTCGACTCAAATAAAACATTTGAGCAATACATGATAATTTCTGGTGCTACAGAATAGATTTAATATTATATTGAGTATTGTCGCAGTGATAATATGCTACAGACATGGTATAACTATAAACCAGGTTGTTTAACAAAACCAAAAAAAAACAAAGCCTACATTGTTCCTTGAAACCTGTTTCTGGTATCAATTTCAATCAACATACAACCAATGATTTTTAGAATACCCGTTATCATGCTAAAGCATCTCAACGTGCTTTACAAAAATTAGAAACACTTTGGGGAAATGCTTTGTAATAACAGCCTGTAACTGTGTGTGTGTTTCCTGCCCCCACCATTATGAAGGCGTGTATTCATTTCCAAATCATTGCACACTTGTTAACATGTTATAATTGCTGCAACCCTTCACAGAAATCCATACAACAAAACACACACACACACACACACACACACACACAGAGACAGTATGTGCACTGCAGGCTGGCACAAATAGACAATAAAGTGGGGTCTGTGCCCTTGCTTGTTACACTGGTACCATGATTCTCACAATCTGGTTGCAGCTGATCTCTAAGTTTTCAGGTCAGTGTTAAGTATAAGTAATACATTGATGTTACACTTCCTGCTGAAATGTCTGGCTGGCATATGAGCTAATATAACACAGCAGGGTAACACAGCAGGGAGGGGGTTAAAATCCTCCCTGCATAAAACATGTGCGCAGGCACATTTTTGTTGTTTAATTGTTTTGTTTAATTGTTTTATTGTTAATTATCCCCTGCACCTGGGTAGTAATTGTAAATTAGGACCAGGTGCAGGGTATATAAGAGGTGCAGTCAGTCTGCACAGGACTGCTGTGTGTAGAGCCTGCTTGTGAGTGTGTGCAGGGGTACCACGAGAGTGAAGGTTTGTTTATGAAAACTGAGTTTATTTTGTTTGGTTTGTTTTACAGGGAAACAGCTTAGCTGTCCTGTTTTTAGTTAGTGCTCAATGAGAGCTAGGTGTTTATTTTGGCTTTTGTTTTTGTTTCTGTGAATTAAAAAAAATAGCACATCCGCGCTTTGAAAACTCCATTCCTGTGTCCTGGGTTTGTATTCTTAAAGGGGCAACAAACCCGAGTGGGTGCAGGTTTGTTACTATATATATATATATAATATATATATATATATATATGTGTGTGTGCCTAAAAAGATCAACCCTTTTGTACTGTGATTAATAGAAACTGAGTTGGGAAATTCACATATGCCTGTTCGTACTCGGCTTCTGCCAGTTACACCCCTGACAGCTGGAGTGACAAACTGAAGTGAGAATCAGATATCACTGATCTTTGAATTGCTTCTGTACCTTGGCAGTTAAACATGCATGTCTAAATATAAAACTAAATATAACTCTTCATTCATGAGAATACAATATTGTTTGAAAAAATATGTGGAGCTCTTCCAAACAAAAAAAGTAATTGTATTTCTTGATAGGTCTGTGTTGAGGACCTTTCAGTTCTAGATGGTAGCCATAGAGACATGCAACATGGCCTGGATCAGCCAAAGTGTCTTTATAGAAATAAGAGCCAGCGCCATCCAGTGATCTGCCACTTTGGATTAGGTTCCATTGTGTGTTTTGCTGGCAATGCACTGCTGTGCATTAGCTGTTGCTTACTAATATAAAGACACATTAGCTAATCTTGTCTACTTTACATGGAAGCAAATAGAACCGAATAGCAGCACAAACTTATCAAAAGATGCAATTTGAACCACTCAGATGTAAGTGTCATAAAAAGTAAGGGGCAGTAAAATAATAATTAGAAAAATTACGCTCAATCTAGGAGGCTGCCATGACTGTAAATACAGCTATGAGGACACCGAGGTCAATGCTGATGCTCATGTAAAAATTCTGGTAAAGCACAAAAGGCTCCTTAATTTTCTCTGTTGGTTTGCATAGATTTGGAGGTTGAATAGTAAATAACAAGCGGTCATATAAATACTGCCCGCTACAGCTTGAAACTGAAGTTTGACCTCGGTAGAATTTCAGCGCTGGTTACTGGCGCTGCCATTGTTTTTCCATTTTTTGTATTATTATTAACCAGTCACCAAATGGACTGAGATTTTGTAGCCAGGGTTAAAAGTGGGTAAATACAGGATTTCATATGCGAAAACATCTGAAACGCTCCAAGGAGGTTTCGCTTTGACTATTCAACCTACCGCACCTTTGTTGCAATACCTGGTAACGCCCCATGATTTTGGTCTGAAGAAACTGATATGG